>PVJC01001323.1:0-57585 GCA_004026665.1 Murina feae
GGCTGGGCTAATTTGCATACAGCCACTCTGATTGGCTGGTGGGCGTGGCTTACCCTGTCTCGGAGAAACGGTTAATTTTAATATTTCGCTTTTATTAGTTTAGATTAGTGCAATGTTTTTAGATTTGGATTTTTTTTCCCTCCAAAGTTTTGCAAACTACTTGAGATGTATCAGTCTATGCATTCTTTAAATATATATACCTTATGGGTATCTATTTATTAGCGTGCACAGATTTTTTTCAACTGATAATTTATCTGAAGCAGTTTAACAAAAATTGCCATTAGACTTTCTTTCAGCTAAAGAAGAAAAATAGTCAAATGATGTTAATTATAAATATAACCACAGATACACATTTTATTAACTTCCCTAGGAAGGATGAAGGTGGTTTCATCCATTGCATTCTTTTCTAAGAATCACGTTTAATGGGCACATGACTATAACTGAAGATCATTTAAGAACAAATATAAGAATATGTGTAGCTTGGATTTTGTGGGGTTTTTTTCCTTCTTTACTCAAAGTGTAAAGTATAAGAGCACAATGCTATTAAGTGTCCATTGGAATGCATCTGCATTTGAAAACATTTTTTATTGATAGATACATAATGTTTACTTAGAGATGACTGCATTTAGTCATTTGCATATACTGCCAAAAAAGTTACCATTGACCTGTGAATTAAAATCTAATAAAATAAGCAAAAAGGGGAAAGTTGAACAATATTAGAAATGTTTTCAAAAGATGATTTATTATAGACGCATAACCCAGCAGAGAGTCTATTCATAATGTATGTATTTGGTCTGTAAAAAGATTACAATCCCTCGCCACCATTTCTTGTTTCCCTGGCTTCCTGTAAAGTGGAAATAAGGAAATACTCCTATTTCACTGAATGGCATCTCGTTTTTCCTAGGAGTTACTGAGTCTGGGGTTAAATGAATAATTTAATTGAAAATGCACACACATTGCAGTAAAACATACAAGGTTCCTGTTTGCATGCCACTCTCTGCCTTGCATTAGAAAGCACTATTTTAAGCCCATGGAGCGTGCTCACGTCGTGTCCCTGAGCACCCATTTGTTTGGAGGATTTGTGGCCTTCTGTGCCACCGATGATAAGGAAATGCATTGTTCTGGCTCCCATGCTCAGCTTGACCTATTCATCTAAAATAAGCTAATCCTGCAGGGAGGTTTTCTTCAGGCACAAAATCATCAACACAGGGATGGAAAGCCAATGTACCAGCAGGCAGGCAGGAAACGGATACAGCAACCACGGAAGAGTGTCATATTCCTGTGAGTAAAGTTTCAGATCGCACCTCCCCCGAAACCAAGACACGCCCATGAAGGACGAGTGTCATCATCGGCAACAAGTTATTTGAGCCCCAGAAATCGATGTCGCAAAGAATATAACCTAGTTACCTTTAGAGAATGTGCCCCTCTTTTCCAAAGTTCTGATTCAGTGAGTACATTATCCAGGTAAATGCAGCATTAAAAAAGAAAAAGCAGCCCTGACTTGTGTGGCTCAGTGGACAGAGCATCGGCCTGTGGAGTGAAGGGTCTCGGGTTCAATTCCAGTCAAGGGCATGTACCTTAGTTGCAGGCACATCCCCAGTAATGGGTGTGCAGGAGGCGGCTGATAGATGTTTCTCTCTCACTTTCTAACTTTCTATCCCTCTCCCTTCCTCTCTGTAAAAAAATCATTATATTAAAAAATATATTTAAAAAAATATATATATAAAAAAAAGAAAAAGCAAAGGGTGGCCAGAAATGATAACCCTGATTTTAAAGACAGCTGCTTTCTCTAGGGCTTGCTCTGGTGATATAGCTCACATGTGAGTTCCAAGCATAAAAACATGTTCTGTTTTTTTTTTCTTTTCATTGAATTCATTGGGGTGACCTTGGTTACCAAAATTATATAGGTTTCAGGTGCACAATCCCACAACTCACTGTATGTTCACTACCCCAAATCAAGTCTCCTATCACACTCCCTGCCCCATACCCGCCTCCATGTCCCACATCCCTTTACCCCCAGCAATCACCACACTGTTGTCTGTGTCCATGAGTTTTTTTCCTCTTTCCCCCTCATTTTTGCTCAATTCCTCCAATATCCCCCTTACAGCTGTCAGCCCACTATGAGTCTGTATGTATTTTTCTTGTCAGTTCATTGTGTTCATTAGATTCCATATATGAGTGAAATCATATTGTACTTGCTTGTCTTTCCCTGACTGCCTCATTTCACATTGGTTCTCAACCTTCCTAATGCCGGGACCCCTTAATAAGAGTTCGTCATGTTGTGGTGACCCCCAACCATAAAATTATTTTGGTTGCTCCTTCATAACTAATTTTGCTGCTGTTATGAATTGTAATGTAAATATCTGATATGCAGGATGTATTTAGACGACCCCTGTGAAAGGGTCATTCGACCCCCAAAGGGGTCGAAACCCGCAGGTTGAGAAGCACTGACTTAGCATAAAGCTCTCCAGTTCCATCCTAAGAAGGGTAAGATTTCCTTCTTTCTGTGATTGAGTAGCATTCCATAGTGTAAAAAAGTTTTTGCCCAGCAAAGGAAACCTTCAACAAAATGAAAAGACAACCCACTAAATGGGAGAACATATTCTCCAATATATCTGATAAGGGGTTAATATCCAGACTTTATAAAAAAAGCTTATAAAATGCAACATAAAGAAAAATCCAATTGAAAAATGGGCAAAGGTCCGGAATGGATACTTCTCTAAAAATAATAACCAAAGCAAAACTAGACATTGGCCAGAGCAGTCATCCAAACATTCCCCGTGAAATGAAACACTGCGGGGCAGGCCTGACTCCTCCCTGTGCTGTGCTCACAGAGGCAATCACTGCCATCCCTGCAGAGCTGTAGAAATGACCGCCTGCTCTGTTCCCTGGGAGTCACTTTTCCCATTTCTGCTCCTTGATGTTTTATTCCTCGGAAAGCTTTTTAAGGCTTGTTTACTTACTCACCTGCAGCTAACACTTGTTTTCATGGGGAGGTGGTAAGCTTTTTTTTTTTTTTTTTCCAATGCCAGTTCTAACTCGCCTTATTCTTTAAAAGAAGTCTCTGATTTCCCCCATTTTTAGAATTATAACCTTCACATGATATTTTTAAAGAGCGATTTCTCTCTGTTTACCGGAGGGTTGTCTTTGATGTCAGCAAACTTTTAGTACTTGGCTGGATATTTGTATGGCAATAGTCTCCCTCCGTTTTTTCCATGTTACCCTCCTTTCTTCAAAATACAAAAAGACATGTGAGTGAAAGTCATTACCAGCTTCTTATTGTTGAATCAATTTCTGACACCTTGCGGTGAAATCCACTTTCTGAAGGAATTGGGCTACAAGGGAGTATTTTCATAATATAATAACCCACTGCGGAAACTGCTTTGCACTTTTTAAATAGAAAGACCTATTAAATTTATATACACTCACTGGTGATGAGTGTTTGGTGATTTTGTTTTGTGATTTAATGAATCCATGGACTTTCACCTGTAGATTGTTTCCTTAATAATTGTTTGATGAAGCTGATAGAACTTAAATAATACATGTAAGTAGGTTTAGAATAGAGCAGTGCTTTCCAAATAATGCCTGAAACAATACACCCTGGAAGTTGTTTATTCTTCCTATAAAATATCATAGGGATTTGAATTTGAATAGTTTCTCTTCCCACAAGATAAATTCCGCCAAGGAATCTCTTTCCTCCTTCATCTCCTTCATGTTGTTTTAAAACAAGTTACTTTGGAGGCAAGTCTTTGCAGGTGTTTTATATATAACTAGAGGCCCAGTGCACAAGATTTGTGCACTGGGCATGGCTGAGGGAGGGTCCTTGGAGGATGTCCACCTGCTGGCGTAGGCCTGATCCCCACTGCTGCTAAGCTTGCCAGCACTGCTCATTAGCACTACCTTGGAGGCAGGAGAGGCTCCCACCATGAGCCTGGCTTCTAGCTGAGTGGTGTTCCCCCTGTGGGAGTGCACTGATCACCAGGAGGCAGCTCCTGCATTGATCATCTGCCCACTAGTGGTCAGTGCACGTTATAGTGACCTGGTAATTCTGCCGTTTGGTCAGTTTGCATATTATACTTTTATTATATAGGATTTTGAGTTCCCTTTCCATGTAACTAACAATTCAACATCTAATCTAATAAAAGAGTAATATGCAAATTAATGTCTCTCTGGGACACCTAAGCTATGCCCACCAGCCAAGCCACGCCCATCAGCCAATCAGAGCGGCTGTATGCAAATTAACCCAGCCAACATGGCGGCCGGAAGCCACAGAGCTAGAGTAAACAGCAGGCTTCCGTTGCAACTGCTTGCCTAGGCTGGCTGAGCCTCTGCTCACAGTAACAATGTTTCAGTTATAGAAGCCATGGAGCTGAAACAAACAGGAGGCTTCCTTACCTGCCTAGGCCTTGGCTCAAGGCAACAGTGTTTCAATTATAGAAGATAGATAAACCCCAGAAACATGATTCCAACAAACCTTCACTGGGACGTTGGGTCAGTGGGAGCTGTGGGCAGCCTAAAAGCCTGAAAATGGCCCTCTGTCCCTCACCCAGGCTGGCCAGGTACCCCAGTAGGAATTCGAACCCTGAAGGGACTGTGGGCAACCTGAAAACAGCTCTCAGCCCCTCACCCAGGCTGGCCACACCCCAATGGGGTGAGGGTCCACACTGAAGGGCTTGGCCAGCCTGCAAACAGCCATCAGCCCCTCACTCAGGCTGGCCAGGCACGCCAGCAGATGGACATCCCCTGAAGAATCCCAGACTGCAAGAGAGCACAGGCCGGGCTGAGGGACCCCCTAACTGCACAAATTTTTGTGCACCGGGCCCCTAGTTGTAATATAAAGGAGATATATTGCCCTTTAAGGTGCTTCCTGTTGTATGGATCTCCATGGAAAAATAAATAATTGCACTGTAAAATACATATAATATTTATGTATGTACTAACTTATATTTAAATATTTATATGAAATGTTCTATATGAATTTTTTTATAAATACACACACACATATGCCTTAACAGATTGTTTTGTCATTTCATTTCTTTCTGTACATTTCAAAGAAACAGACTCCCATTCAGAATTACTTTTAGAGACTTGTTCATGGTCTCTGGAAAATCGATTAAGAAGTCTATACCTCAGGAGCCCAGATTTTAAAACATTAATGCAAGTTATAAAGAAATGTCATTTTGACACAGTGCCTTGTTAGCAACTGGACTCTCTCAGCATTGACTCATTAGCTAGCCTGTAAAGGCAGAATGACTTCGTTCTAATTAGTTTGGCTCAGTGGATAGAGCGTTGGCCTGCAGACTGAAGGGTCCCAGGTTTGATTCCGGTCAAGGGCATGTACCTTGGGATGTGCAGGAGGCAGCTGATCAATGTTTCTCTCTCATAGATGTTTCTGACTATCTATGCCTCTCCCTTCCTCTCTGTGGAAAAAAAAAAAAGACAGAATAACTTCATAGGATCCATTTTTGACGGGGAATCTCACGACGGGCAGTTACCACAATGGTGGGAGGCTGTCAGGATTTGGGGGGGTGGGGAGCAGGAGTGAGTGACAACCTGTAAAAGAACTAAGCCAATCCCTACAGAGCACTCAGCACTTGAGAGCACATTTCTTCTGATGGTTCATAAAAAAATCACAATTACAGGATTATACGTAAATAGTCCATAGAGGCATTTACTGAATCACTTTCTCGTCTTTCACCATCAAGGTGAGTAAAGGAATGAGTATTCCAAACTATAGTTCAAATTGATTTATGGGATGTCCACATTAGCATTGTGCCCAGGGGTCATTATCCACAAATGGTTAATTCTTCCAGTTAAAGGATGAGTGAATGATTAAGCATTTGTGTGTCTTTATGCTGCTGTAATAACATCATGAATCATCTCTCTGTAATGCTCCAAGTCTCCCTGGTAATGGGAGCAATCACCATCACGACAATAATCAAGAGGCCTTGGTACAAGTCCTTCTGGAAGTAAGACACTACCTCCTGGAAGATTAAGGGGGACCTATGGAGGCCTCGCCCCTGATCCTGGCAAGTCGTTCCCTCTGCCAGGCCACCATCTGCCTCATAATTTACTCTGCCCATGAGAGTAATTCCTAGAAGGAGGCCATAATTACAGTGATTACTTCCATTACCCTAAGAGACAACAGTACTAATTCCACCATATGTTGCAACCCTATTTATTCAGTTCCTACCCTAAGTCTAAAACTTAGTCCAGGTGACTCATCACCAAATGGGCATGTATTCAATGGCTCTGTATACTCCCTAATGGGACCTATCACCGCCCTCCCCCCACCCCCAACACATCCCACAAATCTTTTCATTCAGTCTTCCGAAACTCAAAGTCAAGTCTTCCAAAAGTGCCTTGGAACATTCCTTTCACCTTCTTGATCCAAGGGAAACATGGGAGGGGGAAAAACAGCCACCATTCCTCTGTTCAATTTTGACTCTATGTTTCTAGGTTCAACCTCTTCCCTGAGCTCTGGTCTGGGATAGCCAATTCTCTGTTTACATCTTTACTTTCATAAATGTTGACTTAAAATAGCCAGTACATAGAATAACACAGCTGTGTTGTCAGTACTTAATGAAATCAGTATTTTGAGTGTAGTGGAAACAGTACTGGGACCAGGAGATCAGTTTCTAGTCTTTTCCCTTTCATTGATTAACTGTAGGAACATAACTCACCCTGCCTTACAGGGCTCTTGTATGAATTAATTCCATGAGTATTCTGTTCTTATATGTCTAGTGAGTTCCTGGTGGAGAGCTCAAGATATACTTTTAATTTTGAATTAAAAAATATTATATTTACCCACCAGTGTGTATCAGTGGTTAAGTGTCAACCTATGAACCAGGAAGTCCCAGTTCTATTCCAGAGCAGGGCATATCTGAGGCAACCAGTCAAGGATTCTCTCTCATCATTGATGTTTCTCTCTCTCTCTCTCCCTCTCCCTTCCTCTCTGAAATCAGTAAAAATATATAAAAATGTTTGAATTCATTAAAAAGAATATATTTGATGCAAAGCAATCTCAATTTTATTACTTATTTCATTTGTTAACTGAACATTAATTTATCCACTTTTAAAAAACATTTTATTAATACATATCAATTTTGTATAAATTTGGGAGACATTAACAGTTAAATAAATGTGATCTCTGCCTTCACGAAGGTTCCAGAGGAGCAGACAGACATTAACAACGTATTTTAAAAATTGTGTTTGTGTGAAATTTGATAAGCACTAAGTAAGCATTTCTAGAGGACAAGACATTTTATAGGTCAAAGGTGAACTGGAAGGAGGAGAAACATTTAATAATTGGAAAGCTGAATCTCTAATAAAAGAAAATAGTTTTGTGTCATTTTAAATTAATAAAAAATACTAAACACCATGATTATTTTAATATGAAAGCTGCCTTTATATTTAAAGTATAAGCAGTGAAAGTATTATTTCATGAAAGCCTCAAGGGGAAGGTTTTTAATGACTCTACCCAAGTAAATTATAATTGGGTTTTCTGAGGTTGCACATGCTGTGTGTGCTTTTGAAGTGTTCATGTTGCTTGAGGGGCTATTTCTTACATTTTTAATTATTCCTACAAAAGTTCTCTTCATTATTAATTTGGCCTCTCTCTGAAGTAAAAGCGTGCCAAGTCAATTCCAGCTTAGCTCCTTCGCAAAGGATTCCCGGGTCTAGAAAACACTGAGCCTTTCCTGTATCTAGAATTAATGATCGCGAATACTTGGATTTAAATCTCAAACACACAAGTAAATAGAAGTAATAGAAAACAAGATAAAGGAAGATGTTCTGTTGGTGCTGGGATGTTTGAAGCTCAAATATCTCTAAAGCCAAATTTTCCAGTATTATTAAAATTATCTTGTAATTTCACAAGGTCATACTTTTAGATTTTTCAATTAAAAGGTGAAGTAGAAAGATAACAAATCTATACATTAAACATTAATCAAAGATATGTTTTCACAAGGTAACCTCCCTGTTTTTTGGTTGTCTTCATGCAAACATTACCTCAAAAGAGTGACATAAATACTCTTTCTAATGCAGTAGATATGACTGGTTTTCTACAAACACAATATTCCAAACAGTTATCTCAACCAAAGGCAATTTAACAAATTATTTTACTGACTGGAAATGAGGGTAGGAGGAATGCCCTTGTATATATACCAGATTTTACTTGTCTTAGATCTTCATTCTCTAAAGGAATTCTGAATGAATGAATGCATGAGTTGACTTATGATCAGTGTAGTTAAATTTCAAAATACTGTCAACTTCATTGTAGTATTCTTTTTTTTTGTTATTCCTCTTAAAAATGCTCATAGTTTTTATTTTGTGTTGGTTTGCATATATTATTGCTATATATGACTTACTTTGCTAGATTGGAAAACATATTTTATTTACTTGTAGAATAGTAGCATGGCTACACTAATTCAGTAAACATATATTGCATATACATTTGAAACACATTTTTAATTATGTTAAAAATTGGTTAATGAAACAAAATCATAAATAGGGTAAATATAATAATGGAATCTCTTATAGGATCATCTTAGCATCTTGTCAAATGATAACATTCCTCAACATCTTCCCTCCTAAAAAAATGCTATTTCCATTATTGATATGGTCTGACTTTCTTCTCTTAAGTATTTTTTTGTCCTTCTCTGACCATCATTAGTAATGTGTCTTTATCCCTTTTAAGTCATTCATGTTTTATATTGATGTCATATTGATCTGGGACATAAGAAATCTGTATAAAACAGGGATCCATACAGTATATTATTAGTTAAATTAACATTCTCATTCTGAGTTTTGTTTATTTGCTGTTATCCCCCTGGGATATACTGAAATGTTGTAAAGATAGATGCGTCCCCTGAGTGGAGTGAGAAACATTTTTCTTTCTTTCAGATGATACCATTAATTAAAGACATAGCTATTCATTGATAGCTTCTAAGTTGCCCTTATGTTTATTTCTGGATTTCCCCTAATGAATAGAAGAAAGGAAATTATTTTCGGATCGGCAAATAACAGTAATGGTTTCTAGCACTCTATTTAGTGCTTGGCACACATATTTATCACTTTCTCCACATACCCACACAACTATTTTACAATTAATTTTTTGGAACAGTAGGTGCCCCCTCCCCCCAAGTAGAATAAACTAATTTCAATTTGCCTCTAACTACAGACAACTGCGAATAATGTGGAAATGTAATGAACACAAGAGTCTTTCACAGGAACTATTTACATTACAGTCGCATAATATTCTTTAAAAACCACGACATTTTAGAGTTCTTCGGTGATGGAGGGAACAAGTCATCATAATTTCATGTAATCATGGTGTTTTTCTAAATAGCCTGTGACTGTGACAGGTCATTTGTAATCTGACTAGCTGTTTACATTATATTAATGCGGAAAAACACAAACCACACATTTGCAAGCTCTTCGTGCTCAAATAATGTCTGTCTTTGAATAGCTTATTTCTTGATCCACCAGCCAAACAGTTATAATCAGTTCATGGCCTGCATTGGTGTTGATTAACAGCAAGGCGCAGCTGGGTTTAGGAAGCACAGCAAACTCTTCTTCAGTCTGTTATGCTTTTTTAAAATATATATTTTATTTTTTACAGAGAGGAAGGGAGAGGGATAGAGAGTTAGAAACATCGAGGAGAGAGAAACATTGATCAGCTGCCTCCTGCACACTCCCTACTGGGGAGGTACCCACAACCAAGGTGCATGCCCTTGACTGGAATCGAACCTGGGACCCTTCAGTCTGCAGGCCGATGCTCTGTCCACTGAGCCAAACCGGTCAGGGCTATTACGTTGTTTTTTTTTAAATATGTTTTTATTGATTTCTGAGAGGAAGGGAGAGGGAGAGAGAGATAGAAACATCAGTGATGAGAAAGAATCATTGATCGGCTGCCTCCTGCACATCCCCATATTGGGGATGGAGCCTGCAATAGGGGCATATGCCCTGAGTGGGAATTGAGCCGTGACCTCCTGGTTCATAGGTTGATGCTCAACCACTGAGCCACGCAGGCCAGGCAGTTACCTATGTTTGAAGATGTCTGGAAACTCAGATGGGAAGATTGAAGTCCAGGAGTCTATTGCAGTGTGGGGTTTAAAATCATGAGGATGGACACTCTTCTCTTACCTTTGTGGCAACTGGACTGGGTCAACCGAATCCTGTGAAGCAAGTCAGCCCAGATTCAAGGAGAGGGGCATAGTGTGACCTCAAAGCACTGACAGCAATGATTTCTGACAGTCAAACAGCAGATAGATTAAATCAGTCGGTCTCCCTCAATGACCTTAATTTCAAATGTAACCATTTTCATACCTTCAATTAGGAAAAAATATATAAATACATTTCTATTAACAACATCAATAGGTAATGTTTCCAAGCCGAAGTTTAAAAGAGAACTGAAGACAATTAACAAGTGTTTTTATATTAGGTTCTTCTGGGGACTTTTTCAGGAGTGACCTCACTTCATTCCTGCTCTTAAGCAGTTCTCCAAACTTTGATCCAATACTTTTCTATTAACTCAAAATCTGTGGGGCCCTCTCAACAGTGGGGTGGTCTTCTGAACTGGCTTACGAACAGCCCCCGTTCCTTGAACATTAATAACCTCTATACTTAGGGCCGGCATTAATAGTCTTTCTAACAAAGACGTGCCTCTCCACTTACAGACTTAGAAAAGCTCTGATAATGATTTTAGGAGCGAAAAGTCAGGTGAGAAGAAATATATCATCAAGTGATTGCTGCCTTGAAATCGCCCAGTAGGATGCAAGGTCCCTACGAAATTGTCTGAAGTTAATTGCGCATTTTTATTCCCCTGTACAAAGAGAGGCAGTGATAACCTCCAGTAGGTTAATACTTCCTCTTGAGAGCTAAGTAAAAGAAAAATCTTTTTGAACTTGGCAAAGCACAGCAATTAATTCTGTCTGTTCAGATGTAAATTAAATGGGCAGCTACTAGTTAGGCATTGAAAGCAAAGCGCTAGTCATTCTTAAACCACAGTGGGGTGCCCACTAACACCAGATAAAATGGGATCTCTTCATTACCCAAATTAAAAGTCATCTTTATCGCTTCATGGTATCCCTACTTCAAAGCCCCATTTGAAATTCAGCGGCAATATGGCACCCCATTTCCTATACACACAAAACCTGGCATCCTGGTCATTGTGTGCATCCATTGCACTTCCTCTTCACCTCACTGAGTAGCTTTCCCAGTTTTGCAAAGCACACAGTAGTAGAGTGAAAAAAAGAATTTTTTATTAAATGTATTGGGGTGACATTGGTCAACATGAACATACGGGTTTCAGGTGTGGGTTTCTGTGTTGCAAGATGTGTATATTTCACCTTGTGCCCACCACCTAATGTCACATCTCCCCTCACCTCCTCCACTCTGGTAGCCACCACTCTGCTGTTTGTGTGGATGAGTTTCAGTTTTATATCCCACATGTGAGTGAAATCCTAGGTTCGTAGCTTTTTCTGTCTGACTTATTTCACTTCACATAATGTTCTCAAGGTCCAACTGTATTGTTGCAAATGGCGCTGTTTCATCCTTTCTCATGGCTGGGTAGTATTGCGCTGTGTGTGTATGTACCGCATCTTCTTCATCCAGTTCTCTATCACAGGGCACTTGGTTGTTTCCATGTCTTGGTCACTGTGAATAATGCTGCAGTGAACATAGGGGTGCATATGTCTTTGTGAAAAATACATTGATTTTGAGTTTTTCGTGTATCTACCCAGGAGATGGATTGCTGGGTCTTATGATAGCTCTAGTCTTAATTTTCTGAGCACTCGCCAAACTGCTTTCCATAGTGGTTGTACCAGTCTACAACCAGAAGTGAATGAAGGATCCCTTTTTCCGCAACCTCTCCAACACTTGTTATTGCTGGTCTTGTTGATAATGGCCCGTCTAACAGGTGTGAGGTGAAATACTGTAGTTATAGAGAAAAGTAACTATGTTTGTTAAATACTGTCTCCTATGAGTATCATGGAAGGACAAGGCTTGACTGTCTCTGTCCTGCACACACCCACACACCCTCCCATCCATACACAATTTGTATCTGCATCTATAGACTAAATGTTCCGTAATTCATACATTGAACTTACACTCCCCACAGTGACGGTATTAAGAGGAAAGGAGGCAGTCTTCTTCTAGCAGTTAGAGCTGCCAGCACTTTGACCTTAGACTTCCCAGCCTCCAGAACTGTAAGCAATGCATGTTGTTAAACATCCGATCTATGCTATTCCTTTATAGCAGCCCAAACCCAGTAAGACGACATCTACATTCATTTGTAGCTGGTAAGCACATATTTCACAACTTATCTGCTTAATATCTATGAACACACGGTATGTAATGGAACAATTTCTGTGAATAAATGAGTGAAAATGCAGTTATTCCACTAATCACACTACTTTGAAAAAGTTGCATTCATTACAACTAGAGGGTATTACATCCTGCTTTTGCAAGAAAAGGACAAAAACAGCCACCATGATCACAGATGTGGACATAGCAATGAGTTCATTTAGAGCATGTTGGTGACAAAGTTTTTTCCCTTTTCAACTTGCCTTTCATATGCTGAAGATTTTAGTAATATTTCCCTTGAAGGGTTCCTGGAGCTAAAGTAATTTTGAGAGGAATAGTGTTCTTACTTTTCTGATCTTCTTAAGGGACTCTCAGACACCAGCCTCCCTGCTGTTTCCCAGTTTCATTTCTTGGCCTGCCTATCTTACCATTTCCTTTGCTCCCATCATGGCTTCAAAGAAAAAGAAAATACCAGAGAAATAGCAGAATCACAATATATTTGATGAAGATCAGGGTTATATAGCACAGACCTAGAGAACACGATTTTCTCAGAAGTTCTACAAACATAAGTCAATGGTATCGGGGATTTTAAAAATTCGAATTATTGATAAATGCTGCGCACAGTGTAAAAATCAATAAGCTCAATGCACAAAATGCAATCCTGTAAAAGGCGATAATATTTAAGATACATGATAACTAACTAGAATCATTATTAAAAATAGTTTTGTGTTATATATTCATTTACTACTGTCAATCACATAGGTTTCAGTTTTCCCAAGGCTAAGATTACTTAATAGAATGTCATCTTAAATATGTTATTTTAAATTAAATTTTGCTTTGGCTCCATGTTAAAATAATTACTTTGAATCTGTGAAATACTTACTATTTTATTCAGTTTAGTGTTACCATAGAAAGCATTAAAAATGCTTGATATTTTCTTTTTTAAGATTTTTATCTTTATTGTTGAAAGTATTACAGATGTCCCCCTTTTTCCCTCATTAATTCCTTCTAGCCCCATGCCCCCCCAGGCCTTCATCAGTCTGTCCCATGGTCCTGTGCCTCTGATCAGCTCTGTAATATACTATGAGACATTAGCTCATATAAAATCTTAGGATAATAATATTTACCTGAAAAAATATTTACCTGATATACTACTATTAGCCTTGTATACACGCACACACACACACATATCCATATCCACTTAGTTGCATGTGTGTGCCTGTGTGTGTGCAAATGTTCAAACTCCTGCCCTCCCTGTCTTTCTCCAGATCTTACATATTAGACCTATTTCTCCTCTCTCTCATAATAAAAGCAATAGATTCATGATCATCCCTGGGATATATGTTTCATAATATCTTTATATATTAATAATTCATCTTTTTCCTTGTTTCCTAAAGCTATTGAGCTATCTCTGTCTTTCCATCTTTCTCTGTCCTTTCTATCCACCTGCATATCTATTTTTCAGAGTGGAGAGAGACACCCTCATTTCACTTGGGTAAACAATTGCCTGAATCTAGTGCTGGTGACACTAAGTGAAGCCAACTCTGAGGAAAGCAGAGGCAGGAGATGGACAGACTAATTCCTTATAATAGTGTTTGATCCTGAGAAATAAATGGGGTGGGGAAGCTTTTCAGCCATGGCATTTTTCAATTACATGAACCACCTTTTTTCGGCCTAAAGTTAATTTTACTTAGTTTTTCTGTGATCCACAACTAAAATAATCTAAAACTCGGTTACTATTCTGCCATAGTTTTACCGTTCATCACATTCTGAGGATCTGGTAGGGAAAAGGGACATGCATAACCATTCTTTCAACATTGTTTAACTCTGGAAGGGTTGTTTGTACCTAAATTTATACAGACCCAGGTAAGCAGCTTCTTCCATTTTCTTGTTCAGTGCTTTCTCTGTTAGGGACCAAGATATATATCCAAGATCTGGATAGTTTAACACTGGTTCTCAACCTTCTGGCCCTTTAAAACAATTCCTCATGTTGTGACCCCCAACCATAAAATTATGTTCGTTGCTACTTCATAACTGTAATGTTGCTACTGTTATGAATCATAATGTAAATATCTGATATGCAGGATGGTCTTAGGCAACCCTTTTGAAAGGGTCGTTGAACCGCCAAAGGGGTTGCAACCCACAGGTTGAGAACCGCTGGTTTAGAATTTCTTCTGTGAAGTGACGGAGTTTGAAGACAGCTCAACACAGTGACTATTTCATTCCTTCTGATCTGTTTTCTCTTAGAAGCTCCTGACCATTTACTGCAAATATTCTCTTGGGCTCCCCTCATCAGTTTGTTCAATACACACTAGATGCAGAGTTTTTAGTTACATTTTAATCAGACCATTGCTCAGCCTCTACTTTGCTAGACATGCTTGAATCTCTCATTCATTTCAGCGATGCTCGTTTTCATGTGTTCTTTTGCATGGGTTTTTATTGCTGTAAAAAAAAAAGTCTTTCATTTTCCACGCCACTCTGATAATAGAGTAGCTATTCACATCTCCATTAATTAAAATTGAATAAAATTAAAAACTCAGTTCCTCAGCCTCACTAGTCACATTTCAAGTGCTCAGTAATTACATGGGGCTGGTGGCTACTGTTTTGGGCAGAACAGCTATGACACATTCCCGTCATTGCAGAGAGCTCTGTTGAACAAAGCTGTTTAAGACCATGTTTCAGAACCTGGCTTCAGACAACACATTTTAAAATGTAAATTTGTGAGTTGAGTATCTTAAATCCACTGCCTCAGACTCTCTGGGTGTGGGTAGGTAGAATTTTGCTGGCAAATGATCTTCTCCAAGTGACCTGGAATTTCAGGATTAAACTTTTTTAAGTAATCACTAGAGCGAAGCGTGGGAAGAGTCAGTGGCCACTAAGAATGTCACTGCCTTAACTCTTTGACAGTAACTTGAAAGTTTTGTACCTGCCTAATCCTGTTATTCATCATTACTAATATTCCTTCTAAGTTACAGTCTCTTTTCCAATAAAATCAACATTTCCCTTTTTTTTGCCCTAAGAAAATCTTTCCTGCCTGCATTGTTTATTTTCAGATTGCTTTTGAATTTTATATGTTTACTTGTCTATTATGAATCAGCACTTATTAATTTTGTGTGTCAACTGGCTAGGCCAACATACCAGTTTTGCATCAAATACCAGATGTCAGTGCGATGATATTTTTTAGATGTGATTACCATTTAAGTCAATAGATGTTTGACTAAAGTCAGATTAAGGATAATGTCTAATAGAAAAATAATCCTCGTACTGCTATAAAGTATGACATTTAATCTAAATGCAGCAGGGATATGTCAGTAACAACATGTGTACAAAATATAGAAAGCCAGTGGAGGGAAAAAAAATCCTGTGATTGATAAATGAATGCTATGAACCTGTCTAAGTGGTACAAGCACCATTTTCCATCCTCCGTCAGCTGCCTTGGATTATTGGGAAGCACCTCATTGTCTTGCCAGATGTCAGCCGTGTTTCTAATTAGGCACTAATGAAGTAATATATGTGTGTAAACCATTTAGATCTTGTTCCCGTTTGCAAGGACATCTGCGAGGTGGCAAGTGAGCATCCTCAATCTTTGCCAGACGTTACAAATCAAGAAATGTGGAACTCAGGTACTCAGAGCGACTCAAATTAAAACGGGGGAGGGTGCGCTAAAAGGTTAAAAAGGACATTTTGCTTGACTTAGTCGATAATAGGGAGGGTGTTTTTTCCTTCTGTTTCCTCTCTGCAGCTATATTTTTGGCTGCTTTGGTGCATTAGTGAAACAGAAACCTAAATATCTCTAAGTGTTTGGATGTGCTTGAAGTTTAGATGCTGAGTAGAATTTGGGGGAGAAGTATACTCTGCACATACTGTGCGGATAACAATTTCAAATTGAATTTTATTAGCACTGATGCTTTTAGAGTATCACAGATTCCAGGCATGTGTCTATATTCAGTGAAATGATAGATGAAGAACATCATTTGAAACCTAAATCTTATTACAAAGAAATAAAAGGCACACGATGAATTTCTATAGCACTACAAAGTCTCCTCGGAAAGCACGTTACTAAAGCGCAGTGATTTTTATTACAAACAACTTTCTCTATTGGGGCTCCTTGAATTCTCCAATGTCCGGTTGGCTATAAACCAGAATTCCTATGGACAGCAGTTTCTACACAGGCATTGGTCTCTAACTTCCAAAATTCTAGTTAACACAACTGAAAGGCCAGATGCCAGTTTTCCACAGTTAATTGTATGTCGCTCTTGCTCTGTGTCCCAAACCTATGATATGACAGCACCAGTTATGCACAGTGGATTAGGGGATGAACTCATGAGAGAGGAGAAAGAGATAAAAAGAAATCTACAGCATGATCAGGAAACCACGTTTTCTTGCTGCCCTATTTTTTTTGTAATTTAAAATATTCTCCTGAGTTCAATTATCCCAACGTAGGCTCACAGCAGGTTGAATTCGAAGAACATTTATAAAGAGAGAATGAGCTTCCTCCAAATCTCACAGCACTAAAAGGTGGGGAGGGAAAAAGTTAGCCAAGAAGTAATGATATAGTTGGGGAAATATAAAAATAGAAATGTGTTTTTGTTTCATTAAGTAAATGCATTATTTGTAAGTTGTATTAGTATGTAAACTCAGAGCATGATTTTAGAAAGAAATATTACTATACATCAATATACAGTTTTTTTAGATCTAATTGATCCTTAAATTCTAACATATTCACTACATGTAAAATATTGGAATTATTATAAATACAATTAGATCATATTAAGTTAACACTAATAAATCATCCAAAACCACTGCTAGCAGCAAAAACTAATTTGACATGATGCAAATATGTTTGGAGCCACTCCAAAATTGATTTTGTCACGCAAACAAATATTTGAACTACTACTCACTTTGAGAGATTATTCTTTCCTATTTTTCCAGTATCCATCTTTGTGGATTCCTGTACATTTAATAGCTCCAGATAGTCTTGTTCCATAGAATTCCAGTCCCGTATTTCCAACGGCCTGTATAGCATTTCCACTCAAATGCTTGGTTGATCCTCAGACTTCACATGTTCAAGGCAAAAGTGATCTTTCTTTTAAATGTAGATCTATTGCTGTACAACCTTTAGTTTCATTAATATTATCCACATTTCCCAGTTTGGAATCAAGGGAATTACTTCTCCTTGATTCCCATAATTAATTGCCATCAAGTCTTATTAAATAACTATTTGTTGTGGTCTCTCAAACATTGTATTTCTTCAGATTTGCTCTAATTAGACTTGTTTCAGTCATTATAACTATGTACTAAGTGGGTCCCACCTGCTAAGACCAAACTGTCAGTATCGCCTGTGGTCTCTTCATGTTTCACTCCATGTTCCTTGTGAGTTTTTTTTTATCCTACCTGTATGTTTATTAGTAATGGATCATAATGCCAGCAGACTAGTGAATCGCTGATTATTAGCTTAAACATTAGTCCCTCTATTTTTTTATTACTTTGCTATAAGAAAAGCGGGCGATGCAATAGTGCTATGGCATTCCAGCTCTAGCAAGATAATCTCTTTCTGAAGTTTTCCTTAATGCTCCCCTCCTCATTTTAATTCAAGAAAACAAAAGAAGCATAAGAATCATTTTCCTCGAGTATCAAGTAATCTGTATTTTGCAAAAATGATTATTAGAGAGAGAAGTGAAACAAATATTTCAGCTCTCCAAGCCTCTCCAGGGACAGGTTAGGGGAACGGAAGATCCTAACAGATGTTTTCAGCTACCCAGTTAGCTGGGGCTTTGATGCAAATAACTGTTACTGCCATTATCTTTGAAAGCAGATGCCTGATGTCCCCGTGAGAGACAACAAAATAATAATAATAATAATAGTATAGATGATGTTCAGGCCTATTGCCGAGTTACAACTTAATGTTGATTTTTGTCTCTGTAACCGCTGACAGGCACGCAAATATGTTGACTCCAGAAACACATTGTCGTCTAAATCTTCCTAGAGCGTCATTTACAATTAAGACCTAATTTATTAGCAGTCATGGCTTTTGCTGTCACAGTTTGCCCATAAGGTTAGCGAAGCAGGAATAGGGAAGCAGGGATCCCGCCAGAAATTCTCTGTCAACTGGTGTGAGCTTGAAAAATGGGTACATTAAATGCATGGTGTGTCTACCCAGAACTTTCTCTCTGGGGGCAGCATCATCTGTTTTAGAAGATGAGGCTCAGACAAAGAATCGGCTTTTGATAGGGTTTCCTTCAGGGGCTCAGCTCATTTTGAACGTGGCACACTGCCTTCTAGCATGTTAACTGGCCAGAATTTCACAGAGCACCTTGCCTTCTGAAGGACAAGGGTTTCCAATGGCATGAAGGCCTTCAGACATGCTGGAAAGACAGTAGGACTTGGGACAAATAACCTCATTTCTTTGAAACTTTGTCTTCTTACTTAATAATCTTGCATACTCAGCAAGATTATTTTTGTGACAACAATATTATGCCATTGAGCAAAAACAAGGCCTAATGATACCACCTCAGGTCATTTGAAACTGGAACGTCTGCTCCACTACATACCGGGAGTCACTGGGAGATGACACTTTATAACCAGCTTCACGAATACAGTCTTTTTGAAGGGGCCTCGGGCCAGTATTATAACTGGGGCCCAGTGCTGGAATAATACTCTCTGAAGATTTCCAAGGTATATTTCAGACCAGCACCTGCTTCCATAGTAAGTGCTCACTGAGATTAAGGAACCCATATGATCGAATATTCAGCATGAGGCAGAAGTCACAATAAACAAATGTAGTCAGAACACTAGGGTTCTTCTCTTAGACCTGAAGTTCTCAAACAGATACCCTGGTCTATTAAACCTATTAAAATGTGTCCTATGAATGGAAGCATTAAAAAGAGTTTAAAGGAAAGTGGAATATTCCATTTATAAGAAAGTGTTACCTAATTTACCTCAAAGAATCCAAGGGAAAATTCTCTTTATTGGAAGAGATCCATCTGAAATAACCTTATCTTAGTTTATAGTAATAAACATTCTATAACTGATTTTACTGTATATATAACATGTACATATATACATGCATGCACCTACTATATGTATGTATATTTAATGTTATTCAACTATGTCTCCCTCTACATCTATCTTGTTGTTAGATACAGGGTGGGGCAAAAGTAGGTTTACAGTTCATATGGAAAGTAGTACAATCTAATCTAATAAAAGAGTAATATGCAAATTGACCATCACTCCAAGACACCTAAGCCATGCCCACCAGCCAAACCATGCCTCCCAGCCAATCAGAGCAGCTATATGCAAATTAACCCAGCCAAGATGGAGATCTGCTGCCACGGAGCTAGAGTAAACAGGAGGCTTTGTTGCCTGCCTAGGCCTCAGCTCAAGGCAACAAAGTTTCAATTATAGAAGATAAATAAACCCCAGAAACCTGATTCCAGCCAGCCTCGCTGTGACGGTGGGTCAACGGGAGCTGTGGGCAGCCTGAAAATAGCATTCAGGCCCTCACCCAGGCTGGCAAGGCATGCCAGCAGGTTGATATCCCCTGAAGGGTCCCAGACTGTGAGAGGGCACAGGCTGGGCTGAGGGCCTCCCTGCCCTCCCCCCGCCCCCGGTGCAAAAATTTTTGTGCACCGGGCCCCTAGTAATCAATAATAATACAAGAATAAACTCTTGTTTTTCACATAGTCACAAGTATAAAATACTTTTGCCCCACCTCGTATGTACATGACATTTTCTCTCTATATTCTATTACACATATTAAAAGGAAATAATCTAAGTGATGAACTATATTTAGTAATTAAAATTTCACTTCATAATGCTTTATTAATTAAAATATGTGGAATGCTTAGCACAGCAGATAAAAGTCAGGCTTAGTCTCAGAAAGCCCTGAAGTGGGGTGAGGAGAGATTAGATTATGCCCGCTGGATGAGGAGGTGGGGGCCAAGGGGTCTGTGTGTCTATAATGAAGTATTCATTGTGTCTGTGTCTGATACTCATTGCTAAGCCAGGCTATCAGGTCTCTAAAACATGTGTACTCATTGCCATATGCTATTTAAAAAAATTATGATTACTTGTCTTAAATGTATTTAAGACCAAAAAACTTGTGACAGCTGTTTTGTCATGCTGGTTCCTCAGGAGTCTGCAAGAAATGAAGTAGTTAATTTAATAAAAATCTGTTCTTCAGGTATTTTAATTTATTTGTATACCCCCTTTAACTCCCAAAGCAGATAAAATGAAATCCCAGTGCTTTCTCCCATAAGACATGAACATATAAGATTTTCAAAAGCTATAGTAACATTAGAGTTTCTTTAATTAGGAAGCATCTTGACTCTAATTCATGTTAGAAGGGGAAAACTTGGCCAGTTGGATATCTTCCAAATTCATTAAACTCACTGAAGAACTTCATTTTTAATCTACAGAACCATTCAGATCAGTAATTAGATAGCATGGTTGACCAACAGCCACCAAAAACCCACTTGCATGTTGCGATGAGAGGAACAAGGGAGGAATGGGCCATTTCTCTCTCCAGCTGCACCCCATCTCTTCCCGCCTGCATTGAAAGTATTAAACAGAAGTAGGCCATTGGTATCTGCTAGGACCTGTCCCATCAACACACTTACAATAGGGCTTGGCTGGCATAGCTC
This sequence comes from Murina feae, assembly GCA_004026665.1. Lineage (NCBI taxonomy): Eukaryota > Metazoa > Chordata > Mammalia > Chiroptera > Vespertilionidae > Murina > Murina feae. The sequence goes on from PVJC01001323.1 coordinate 20,949, forward strand.
AGTGGTTGAGCATCAACCTATGAACCATGAGATCATAGTTCGATTCCTGGTTAGGTCACATGCCTAGATTTCAGGCTCCATCCCCAGTAGGGGACATGCAGGAGGCAGCTGATTAGTGATTCTCCCTCACCATTGATGTTTCTATCTCTCTCTTCCTCTCTGAAATAAATTATATATATATATATATATATATATATATATATATATATATATATATATACAAAAATATATATATATATATATATATATACACACACACCAAAAAAAACAAAACAAACCACCTCAATTACAATGGGAGAAACACAGTGGTTATTTAGCACTGAGAAATAATAAGGAAAGTGTATTCTATAAAGAAAGGCATGCAACCATAATACAAAAACGCTTAATTCTGTGATTGGCAAAAATGCCAAACCTTAGGACTCATGTTTAAGAACAATGACTGGAAATGATGTGAATCTGAGTTTCCTCTGAGCACAAGTTTTTCCAAAAATGTCTAGTAGGGTTGATGTACTCTGTTTCTAAATCTTTGCACACTTGCATATGTTCAGTGCAGCATAGTTAAGAAACTTGGTTTTGTTTGTTGTTTTTAAATATAATGATGCCCAATGTCTGAATCGTGTGATTTACATAATATTGTAAGCCTGCCTAAACAAATTATAGAAGTAAAAGCTCAGAAGTTTCACAATCGCCCCATCATCACTTCAATGCATGAAAATTCTCAGGATGGAAAATGTTTTGATTTGATTCAATTATGCCTGTCAATCAAATGCAGTTCTTCATATAGCCCATAAGGCAGAGAGCTCTGTGGTCCAAGGCCAGTGCCTTTCTTTCTGTATGTGTGTGTGTGTGTGTGTGTGTGTGTGTGTTCTAATAGAAAGATTTGGTTAAAACTTGCTGTTCCTTCTAGCATAGAGGCAGGGATAGGTAACAAACAAAAACATCTGGAACCTGTGAAATCATTTTGCATCAAAACAATTATTTTTAGGCTTTGTTCTCATTATACATTCATAAAAATAATTCCTTTTTTTTTTAGTGGTACTGCATTATAATGACTAAGGAAAGTGCAGTGTTTTTCGGGGGGAAGAGGGGGCTTTGGGGAGATTCGGCTCTCACACCGGTGAACCAAAGGTGCCATAGCAGCCCCTTCATCCCTGAAAGAAGATGGCTTTTAGTTATGTCTGAAATGACTTATTCTCTTGTGTAAAACCTGAATGACCAGAGCAGGGTAGAGAAGGGGCAGGCAGTGTGAGAGTTCTGCGCTATGTAATGAAGTCCCTGTTTGATAATACTAATTGGGAATATTTATCAAATGCTTATAGCTCTCTGCCTACTGCTCCATGTCCCGAAGCAGCGTGCCATGACTGAAACTCACGCCAGTCCTGGGGGATGGGAATTATGATTAATTGGAGCTTACTGCATGGAGTTGGAGGCTCAGAGAGGATAAGCAGAGTGCCCATGGTCACGTGGCTAATGAATGGCAGCCCTGGGATCCCAATTCACACAGTTCGACTTCTGAGCCTATGCTTTTAATCAATACACAACTGCTTCCTTGACCCGGAATCTGTGTCAGTTTTCAGTGGAATCCGTGTGTCCTCAGAGTTGAATGAGTCTGTAGTCCCTGAAACCCTTGGATTCTTCTAAATCATCAGGGAAATAATTAAGAATTGAATAGTAGCAAAATCATATTATGGCTGAGCCGTGTACAGATTTACTCAATAATTAAGGCATGTAGAGCAGCACGCAGAAGCCTGTTTTACTCATTCTCTGTGTCAGCCACATTCAAAACCTTGTGTGTTGACAGCCCGAACCTCGGGCCAGAATGAGGTTGTCATTCTTGTCGGTTTCATGCTCATGCATCGTCTTATCCGCAGACATATTTTGCCTCAAGGGACTCCTTTCATATTTGCTTAAATTGAAACTCTGCCATGCAAAACATGCCGTCCTTGTCCCAGATGCCACTGCGATCCCTTGCCTTCGCGTTATGCTCTTCTGTCCCCATCGCTTCGTGTTTTTTTATTTTATTTTTTCTTTTTAATTTTTTTTATTACTTAAAGTATTAAAAAGAGTGTTAAATAAGTCTCCATTTTTCCCCTTGACCTTTCCCCCTCCTCTCCTACCCCCCAGTGTCTTGTGTCCATTGATTATGCTTATATGCATGCATATAAGTCCTTCAGTTGATCTATTAACTCCCCCCTGCCTCCCGAGCCTGCTTCGTGTTTTCATTGAATGGCTGAGTTGCGGAGACTGGATTTCTGATGAGGCAGAAAGACATCAACTCTTTTTTGTCTGTTTCTCTATTCCAAGTTACTTGCCATGCTACTTTTTATTGTCTTCACTCAACATACCACATTTTCAAAAATATGTATTTTTTATTGATTTTAGAGAGGAAGGAGAGGGCGAGAGAAGCATCAATGAGGGAGGATCATTCATTGGCTGCCTCCCACATGCCCTCTGCTGGGTATTGAGCCTGCAATCTGGGCATGTGCCCTGACTGGGAATTGAACTCTGACCTCCTGGTTCATAGGTTGAAGCTCAACCACTGAGCCATGCCGGTGGGCTTTTTCCATTTCCTTATTTCCGTTTCATTTGCACTTGAAACTTCCCTAACACTTTCCTGATCTCCATAGGGCTCTTTGTTAACTAAGCTAATGAGCACTTGCAGTGTCTTTTTTCATTTGCCCTCCTGGCATCATCTGATACCATTGGCCTCTCTCTAGTCTTCCTGGCATTAGTACTCTCTCTTCATTCATTCTTTTCATTCTGATCAATAATTCTCGGGATCCGCAGAGGGTTCATTTCCTTCTGCCAAGCCCTTAAATATTCATATTCCGGGACCAACCAATAAGCCAAACGTTGTGTTTACTGCAACATGTCAGTGCTCCTCTCCAGCACTAATGAGGTGCTCGCTGCGTGGAGCTTGCCTGCCTGCGGCCTTCTGTGGGCTGCTTACCTACAGGGGAGCCTGCCCAGTGACATACAACCGGACTCTCCTCTCCGCTTCTTTTTTCAATCAAAGGATTCACTGTTTGGGGTGTTGCTACTTTGTTTTGTTTTTTTGCCCTCGTTATTCCCAAAATGTGTTAGAAATGGGAACGGAAAAAGGGACTGTCACTGTCTTAGCATTCACTGCAAAGCCCATGGCTTTGCTTGGAAGACAAGCCTGAACCTGATCTTCATCCAGACAACAGCATGATCTCATAATTTAGCACTGGGTAGATTTCAGGGGTTGCCTCTTAGAAGTTGGAGGTCCCCACTGAGGAATGCGAAATACGAAAGAAGTTCGAAAGGGCTGACAAATAGCTTGACTTCTGTTTGGAGAGCCTACCACCAAATGGTTTCTGTGAACTGGGTGGGGAGGCGGGGTGAGGTCTCAGGTGGAGGGGATTCTCTGGGAAACAGATCAGGGAAGCAGAAATTAGAGTTTGTGAGATGTGACCAGGTGATTCCAAATCACTCCATATTGTCTGGGAAACTGAGTCATCAAAGAGGGCATTTTGCTCAGTGACAGAATGATGATGCATAGGTTTGTTTTCACATTTGGTAAATGAAAGCAGTGCTAATAGAAACACAATAATAATAGGTTATGTGAAATATTGCAGTGTTCTGATTGTCACAGGTAAAACATTTTGAGTAAGTTTTTCCCCCCCTAAACATGTGATTATATCTGCAATTTGGATAATGTGTATAGAAGGCATTCCAAAATACTAGACATCATTTTAAGTGACTTAACACTTATGTTATAGATTTGGGGTTGCTGTTTGAGCTGCAGTTGTATTTTGTTGCCCACAGATAGATGTTAGATGAAGATCCAGGTAAAATTATGTAGTTGGCATCAACTTAGCTAAAAATAAGTCCATTTTAGGATGTTCAATATCAGATCAAAGCATAGACTGGAGAGAAGTGACCTCAAATCGAACACACCTCACACTGGTGTTTGTCAACAGTAAATTACATCTGATTTTAAACAAGAGAAGGAAAAACTGCTGGCGACCTGTGATTGTGCCTCACAGAAGGATCAATACCAAGGAGAATAGCCTTTTTAGCTGGTTGCAACTTTTCTGACTTCCTGCAGCAAATTGCCAGTACTTTCTGATCATTCTCAATTAATCGCACTCTCTCCTTAAGCCAGGGAGTCTATAGTCCTGGCGGCCACAGGGGGCTGGGGATTTTCAGGAGACATAATGGGAGTGTTCCAGGCTTCAGATTGCTTTGATTTAAAAGAAAGAAATGCCATTGATTTTCACCTCCTAGAAATGGAATTAGGAGCTCAGAACTGTGCCAGGAGAGAAGCCAGGGAGGATGCTGTGTGTTTTGCTGGCCTTATTTTGAAGCCCACAAACTAGTGATTTCTGGAAGAATGTCATGTCAAGAAGACACTAAAGTTAAACCCTTTCACCAGCTTCTTGAGGATGTTTCATAGTGATTTTCTTTTTCTTTCCATAGTGGTGCAAATAAACTAACATTCTACTGTATTCATGAATGCAGCTATTTTATTATATATATATACTAGGAGCCCGGTGCACAATATATAGTGCACTCGGGTGGGGTGGCGGGGAGGAGGTCCCTTGAGGGATGTCCACCTGCTGGCATGCCTGGCCAGCCTAGGTGAGGGGCGGGTGGCAGTTTGCTTATAAATCATTATACCTTTCTAAAAGAGAAAAGGTCCCACATGTCTGTTTCACTCATTTAGTCTTCTTCTCTCATCCAGATCCTGATTTCACAATTCCTCATTACCTTGTTTTCCTCTAATGCAATTTTACTTGTTTCAATAAGTAGTTGAAAAATTATTCTTAACAATTACTGGGATCAGAAATCTCCTGCCACCCGCCCTGCGTGCCCCACCTACCCTGCTGCCTGCTCCACACCCACCTCCATGGTTGCGCTGCTGGCCTCCATCTTGGCTGAGTTAATTTGCATAAAGCCATTCTGATTGGCTGGTGGGCAGGGCTTGGCTGGTGGGTGTGGCTTAGGCGTCCCAGAGAAACGGTTAATTTCAATATTACTTTTTTATTAGAGTAGATTTATTAGAATATATATATATATATATATATATATATATATATATATATATATTAGGGGCCTGGTGCACGAAATTCATGCACGAATAGGTGGGGGAAGGTGAGGGCAGGTGGAAGATTCCCTCAGCCAGACCTGCACCCTCTCCAATTTGGGAGCTCTCAGGAGATGTGCTACTGATGGCTTGGGCCCACTCCACGTGGTTCTCTGCTCTCTGCAGGGCCTGTCTGCTCCACACCACGGGGATGGGCAAGCAGGCCCTGCTGGGCACCACCTGCGGGATCCCTGATGGCTCGTGCCCCCTCGTCCCCTCATCCCCTCATCCGCAGCTGCTACCCCAACTGGCCGCTGCCTGCGGGTTCCCTATCGCTGGCTACCCCTCCTCCACAGCCAGCGCCCAGCAGGCTCTGCTTGGGCTCCCGTTGCCAGAGTAACGCCGCCAGCTTCCTGCCCCACCACTATGGGCACTGCCATTTTGTTCCGGAGTGATGGTTAATTTGCATATTACTCTTTTATTAGATAGGATACACACAAAGCTTTTCTTTTATTAGATAGGATATACACAAAGCTTTTGAGTTATGAAGAAATAATGACACAGGACTACCTAGAGGAAGTGAGCCTCAACATTTTTTCTAGTTAAAAATTTTTCAGCTAATCCTAAAACCCATGGCAAACTAAAAAAATAATGTAAAATAAGTAGGTTTCCAAATCACATAATATATTATCTTAGAGAAAATAGAGAGGGTGGGGGAGTTATCTAAGGGAAATGGAGGTGAAAGTAGAGCAGAAAAAAAAAAGGCAAAAAGAAAAATACATCTGTTAACAAGTGAACGTTGATAAAATGTAGAAGTTAAGAAAGTGGGCATTGGGACAACACACACCTAACCTTTGAATCACATTATGATATAGTTTGTGTATGTGATGTCGATGTTACCTTTTGGGAATAATACTAAATAATATAATAAATACTCAATGAAAGTTAACTATTAATTATAAAATATAATTCCCTAAGCTATTTTTTTCGGTGACAGTAGTCACATCCCATACCCACAACAGTTTGAATTTGCTTGGTGATCATTCATAGAATAGTCATTGACTATCAGTCAGTTTGCAGAATTGTTTGTTGCAAATCAATTGGGGGAATTGGACATACTGAATCTTTCTCATGAAATTTAATTATATCTTGAAATTATGATGTCTCCTTAATACACTGAATGGAATTGATGACTTCAAATAAGATTTAACACAAATAAAGTACATTGATGTTTTTTGAAAATACTCAAAATCTAAAAGAAAAAGAAGTAAAAATAAAATAATTTCAGAAAGTTTGTACTTGTATTTGTGGATCAACTAAAGAAAATTTAGAAAACGCTGAGAGAAATACAAATGTTTATTATTTTAAAAACTATTAATAAATGCCCTGCTGTATCAGGTATTGTGTGAGACCTTACATTTAAGCCAGTCTATAAAATAGACATTTCCTATTATTATGTAAATTATTCCTAAATGGGGGCTACCATAGCAAGCAAAATACATAAATAAGCAGATACACAGTTACAAAAATTAATTTTTAAATATATTTTTATTGATTTCAGAGAGGAATGGAGAGGGAGAGAGAGAGAAACATCAGTGATGAGAGAGAATTATGGATTGGCTGCCTCCTGCAAGCTCTACATTGGGGATTGAGCCCACAACCTGGGCCTGTGCCTGACTTGACTGGGAATTGAACTGTGACCTCCTGGTTCATAGGTCCACGCTCAATCGCAGAGCCATGCCAGCTGGACGACAAATGAATTTTTACTATATTTATGAACTCAACATACGTGAGAGAATAGTAGAGAGTAGAAGCTACTTATATGCCTTAGTGCAGGTTTACCATGTGGTTTTATATAATTTTATGCAGCTTAAGTAAACCACAAACACCAGTCTTATGAAGTACAGAAGCACAGAATGTATTTAATATAGTGGCAACAATTAAAACATTGAAGGCATTGGGATTTGGACATCTATTAAAATAAATAAGCCAATATCCCTCTGGGTGACAGTAAGCGAATGTTATGTGCCTGTTATGTGTCAGACTATGTCCTAGGTATAAGATGGTGTGAATGAAAGCCTGGTCTTTAAATGAAAAAAAGAACTTGTACTGGGATTGAACAATAGAAGGAAAATAGGGCCAAGACTCTCTTGTTTTCCTCATTTGAATTGTCCACCTTCTAGGTAACTGTGTATTCATTACATATTTTCAGTCTGTTTAGTAATTCAGGATGTGATTAAAGCCAGTGTAACACTAATCTATTTGCTGATCTGGGTCTCTGGGACATGAGGAAAGAACAAAAGGCTATTTGAAAATGGTTCCCTTTGACCTATGACAAGTTCAGGTGGGGAAAAAATACTAAGGCAGCTGTAACCAAACAATCCCATAAAAGCACAAAATGGGAGCGCTAGCCATTTACCTTTCCCGCAGCTGCACGACGCAGGTGAACACAGCGCTGCCAGCGATTCGCGGATCCGGTCAATGTCAATTTCCCCAGGCAGCTGGGCTTGTCACTCGTGATTTTACTGAAGATTACCCATCAGTTAGAGCGGATTTGGTTTTTAATTGGCCCTCAGCACACCTGCCACATTTCTCTCCCTCTGGATCCAGAAGCTATTGCGAAGAGGAAGGTGGCTCTCAGGAGAGTACATTCTTGAAGCATCCCGTGAAGGACATTCATCAGGACAATTAAGTTTTTCATCCCAGAGAAAAGAGCACCCTTGTTTAAATACAGGGACAAGGAATATAGGACGGTCATTCCTGAATTAGCAAGAAGTAGATGAAGCGTCTGCAGGGGTATCATCTCAGCCTTGGAAACAGATCATTTTCACAGGCTGAGCTGCTGCGTGGAAGTTGGTATTAATTACAACCGCCACAGTGTCGGGGTGATTGTATTGTGAAGTGAAGAAAACAGATAAGGTGTGGAATTTTACATGACCTGAGCGATCCAAGTGTTTTAACATAATTTCATGTTGTCATATTAACGTATTAGACTTCCGGAATCTCAGTTTTCAGAGAAACATGTTGCCCCCAAGAATCATTGCCTTGTCCTCCAGATGAGTGTTCCAGCCATTTCTCCTCGTTCGCTTCTCTCCCCAGCCCCTGGCAGCCACCAACCTGCGTTTTGTCTCCATGGATCTACCAATTCTGACTGTTTCATGTAAATGGGATCATGCAGTAGGAGGCCCTTTAATGACTGGCTTCTTTCACTTACACGTTTTTGAGATTCACCCATGTTGTAGCATGGGTCAGTATTCCATTCCTCATGGCTAAATAGTTTTCCATTGTATGCATAACACATGACCTATTTATCCATTCATTAGTTGATGGATATTTGGGATGTCCCACCTTTTGCTTAATGTGAATAATGCTGCAATGAACATCCATGTACAAGGGTTTGAGTGCTTTTTTTCACTTCTGTTGGGTATTTAGGAGTGGAGTTGCAGGGTGATAGGGAAATTCTGTATCTAACTTTTGACAAACTACTGAATTATTTTTCACAGCAGCTGGGACATTTTACATCTCAACTAACGAAGTGCAAGGATTCCAGTGTCTTTCTATTCTTGCCAACACTTAAAAAAAAAAAAAAAAGTGTAGCCACCCCAGTGAGTGTGACCTTGTGACTCATTGTAGTTATAATTTGAATTTCCCTAAGGACTAGTGATGTTGACCACTTGTCCATTTGCTTGTTGGCCATTTATACTAGAGGCCTGAAGCATGGAATTCATGCAAGGGGCTTGGCCCTCGCAGCCCTGGCTTTGTCCAGAAGGTCATTAGGATGGTTGCCCAGAATGTCATCTGGATAGTCGTTTGGCTGTTCGTTCTAATTAGCATATTAGTTCTTTATTATATAGGATTATTTAAAGAACTGTCTACTCATGTCTTTTGGCCATATTTTAATTGAGTGATTTATCTTCTTGTTGTTGAGTTGTAAGTTCTTTACCAATGCTCAATAAGTATCTCCTATATAGATTCTGAATATGAAACTCTTAGATTCCCTTTCTCCCTCATTTTCTCTAAAAATTCAAATCAAACTTGAAACAGGTAATTCCAGGATTTTGCTTATCCTTAGATCTATCTCTAACCTTTCTGTGTATGTTTCTGGTTTATACATTTGGGCAGTATAATATTGTGATTTTTCCTCCCAGGGCTGTGTATTTCTTACCCTTTTGTAGCCTTTCTGCTCATCTTTAACTCATACTTAAGGGAACAAGATGGGTAACATTCATATGAACAAGACAAATTCTTCCTTATATATAAACTAGGGGCCCGGTGCACGAAATTTGTGCACTATGGGGGGGTGTTTCTCAGCCCAGTCTGCCCCCTCTCACATATTGGGAGCCCTCAGGGGGTGTCCTACTGATGGCTTAGACCCGCTTCCTGTGCCCCTTGGGGAGTGGGCCTAAGCTTCAGTGTGGCCTCCCTTTGTGGGAGGCGACCAGGCTAATCAGGGGAAGCTACCAGCCCCATCACCCTGCAGCTACAGCCACTGCCAGTCACCGCAGCCACCAAGGTGTTTTCATCAACATGGACGCCAGTCCCTTCAACATGAAAAAATGACAACTTTCTTTAGGCATTTTCAAGATGTGTCTTTCATAGGATATGATATTTCTTTATTTTCTGTCCTCACCTGAGGATATGTTTCCATTGATTTTTAGAGAATGTGGAAGAGAAGAGAAAAACAGAGAGAAACATCAAAGTGAGAGGAACACTTTGATTGGTTGTCTCCTGCATATGCCCTGACCTGGACCCCGGCCAGGGAGAAGCCTGTAACCTAGGTACATGCCCTTGGTCAAAATTGAACCCACACCCTGCAGTCAGCAGGCTGGGGCATTGTGCACTGAGCCAAACTGGCTAGGGCAGGATATGACATTTCTTAGCCCTCCAGCAATGGACCTTCATTTTTTTTTCTCCAGGAGTGTGGTGGAAAAACCCTAGATCACCTTTAGGGATTCTTATTACCCAAATTACTAAAAATATTACCAGTGGCATAGAGGGAGCTTAGCCAATGAGCAGTCAGAAAAGGTGTTTCCTCTGTAGTTCACTCTGATCACCGGCCCCACCCCTGCCCCTCCAATACCAGCTCCACCCCTGCCCAGGCCTGTAGCCTCTGGCCAAGGATGCAGGCCTGGGCAAGGGACCCCCAAGCCCCTCGCCCAGGCCTCTGCAATCACCAGCTCTGATCCTGCCCCCTGCCATCGCCAGCTCTGCCCTTGCCCCACTGGCAGCCTCGGGCCAAGGCTACAGGCCTGGGCAGGGGACCCCCAGACCCCTGCTTTGCGGGCTCCACTGGTGCCCAGACCCCTGTGATCGCAGGCTCCACCCCTGCCCCTCAGATTGCTGGCTCTGGAACCTAGGCCCCTGCAATCTCCGGCCTTGCCTCTGCCCATATCTGAGGCCTCTGGCCCAGGCCTTATGCTTGGGTAGGGCACCCTCATACCCTTCTGATCACCGGCTCCACTCCTGCCCTGTCCAGTCACCGGCTCCACCCTTGCCCATGCCTGAGGCTTCTGGCAAAGACCTATGGCCTGGGCAGGGGACCCCCAGCCCCCTCTGATTGCCTGTTCCACCCCTCGAGGCCCCCGCCTCCCCCACCACCTGCTTGGCTAACAGGCCTGACCACTTCAGTGGCGGGGCTGAGCTGGACTGGGCGCTACCATCTTGTGGCTATGGGGCAGCCATCTTTGTGATGGAGTGATGCCTGATTTTCATATTATTCTTTTATTAGATAGGATGAGAGAAGCTGTTTCTTAATTATAAGAATCATTTTTATTATAATTTCCAAAATCACAATAAGAGATCTTATTTCATGTTTATTTAATATAAGTCAGATTCATTATCTGCTACTTGCATTTTACTTTCAGAAACATGACAGAAAAATATAAAATGACTTCAAATTTTTATTTAAAAAAAGGGGGGAAATACATAGTCTTTAGTGAAGACAAACTCAGTATCTTAAAAAACCGCTTTCCAGTTTCTGATTTTCTTTTCCTACATGCAAATTAATTATATAAAACTGTAAACAATTCCTTACTGGAATCTTTCCTTAGCTCTGTCTGTTCCAAAGCTCCCTATTTGGGACAAAATTATGCCACTGACTAAGCGACGTGGGATTCTGGTTTTATTAAAAGGGATCTCACTGCTTGTTGTACATGTCAGCAAAATCCTTTTTGCATGCAAAGAGCAGCTCCATAAGCTGGAGGAGCCACATTCAAAAAGCTGTCCCCAGAGAATGTGAGTGGATATTCTGATATTGTCTAATTAAACGCGAAGCACTTGATTTCAGGAACATGATTGTCCTTGTTACCTGATTACAAGGAAAGCATGTATGGTGACCACGTACAATTTCATATACTTGGCTCCCGTGGGTGGTTGGTTCTACAGTGTTTTTTCCTCCTTGATGAATTTAACTTGTGAAACTGCTCATATTTTTCCTGTGGAAGCCAAACCCATTACCTCAGCCCATATGTCTATAATAAGAGCGAGTGGGAATACAGAGACCTTGCATCTGGAAGGGTTAACTTTGCTCCTCTGCAATGCCTTCCAACTATTATTCCTAATAATAATAATAACAACAATAATAATGATCTTAAAAGGTTAGACTCATGCAAAACTTCGTTAAATTAAGAATTCATCATTTCCTCGTGCACTGTAATAGAATTCTCTGTTCCATCATGGGCTCTCTTTCACTCCTGAAAGTCAGCCTTAGACATGTGGCTGAGTCTACAGCTGCTCACTCCTGTAAGGAAGCCAGAGTTAGCTCACCTTACATCATCATCAAAGATGCATGCAGAATGTGGTCTTACATGACAATTTCACTTTTCTCTTTATCTTTTCCTTTAACTTCTTTTCTTTTCTCTCCCTTCCTTCCTTCTTTCCCTTCTTCCTTCCCTCTCGCCCCCCTTCTTCCTCATTATCTATTTGTTTGTTTATTTATTGCTAGATTAAGTTTATTCTGGACATACCTAATGTTTTTCTTGGACATTAATTTTCCTATCTGGAAGCTATAATATCATAATGCCAAATGAAAATTTAAAACAATAAATTTGATAACTTTCTACATAGCTCGCAATATATTAAACATAGGGCAGTCATAGGGAGTCTTGGAAAAGTCTAAACTATGAACTCATGGAAAAATATTTCAAAAAAAAAATTTTGGCAGTATCCTGTTGGAAAAAAGAAGGGAGAAAATGTAATGTTACATTTACATTTTGTATAATTCATTTTTAAGTTTTCTACTGGGTAAGTATTTAAGTAGATTTTAAACAATTCCAATTAGTGTAATTTTCAGTATCTTTACATGAGGACACTAATCACTTTCATTTTTTAAAACTTTACATCTTCACTGATCATTTTTCAGCCCACACTATCCCCCAAAGATTAATTAAGTGAAAAGTCACATAACATTTTCTGTAATACTACATTTGAAATTATATATAAATATTTTAGTTAAAGGCAAGCCTTTTATAATAACTTGGTGCATTTTCAAATGGATTAATATTATTTTTAATTTTAATTTTATGCTTTATAATGATAATTGGTTATTTGAGTTATCTCTTGAGTCTAGAATCTAAAGTGTATTGCTTAAATTACATCTTCATTATATACTGCTAATTTTCTTCTTTTACCCCTAGTGAATTGTATCCTGTAAGATAAATCAAAATATTTTCTTCCAAAATATATTTTATATGAGACAGAATTTCCCTTGTGAAATGATTTACACATGGTCAAAATGTTATTTTTCAGAAATTTTATATTTTGAATATTTCAGTCTTTTTATTTCTCTGCTTGCATGGAAGAATGGTCAGAGTTAATTACAGATACACCAATCACTAAATACATTACCATAATATGAAATAAAAGTCTTTTATAGCTTCATATGCTTTAAATGGCTACTTAAAACGCTATAAGCACAGTGAAAAATAAACCCTTTTAGGGGGTGATGGGTACCTGATGCAGGTATGGTAAGATGAAAGGAATATAGCGATTTTCTTAGTAAGAGTGTTTTTCCCACTTAAAGGAACATAGACTGCCTAATAAACTTTCCGAGGTAAATGTGATATGAATGATAATATTTTGATCTGAACCAGTGCAAAGTAGAATTTGGGAATTTTGTATGAAATGAAGTGAATATTGTTCTGAATCTCAAGTATAATAGCTAATTCCCACCCCCTACTCCCCACATTCTATTACCGTGTGTTACTAAGTAACACTCAGTGACATTAAGGTATTGGCATATATCAATTATAAACTGTCTATTAACTCTACAGAGTTTGTAGCTTGCTTTTTATTTCTCATCATTTCTCATTGTATATATAGTGATTTTATTTTCCAATATACATTATCTTTATATTCCTAAATTAATTTCATGTGTTCCTTATAGTTTATACATTCAGTGAATTGCTGGATCTTATTTTCTCGGATTTTGTGCTTTTGTTCATGAATAAAATCTGTAAGAATGACTTTTAAAATGGATACCTTTGCAATAGATCTCAAGAGCATTAAACCCATCAGAATCAACAGTTTCTTATTGCAGTGATTCTGAGAAAAGCTAATCTCATGTTTGACCAGTTAATCCTGAATTAGCTCTGAGACCAGGGATGGAAACCTTAATCAGACCCAACAGTTCATTAGCTTCTGTGTTGTGTTGCACTGCATGTCGTTGTATGCATACCAGATTCATTCGTCATTTAGCATTTTCTGCTAAATGTACTCTGATTCTCTATTAGGTGTCTGTCATTCTATTATAATGGTCAGAATTTGACTCCATGGCCATGCACAAGCCCACAGGGGACGGGAAATGAAGTCTGTCAGATATACTTGACCTGTCCTAAGAGTTCCATTAATTTGAGAGAGAAGAGTATGGAAATAGTTATCATTCTCCAATATACTTACTTAGTATATATTTGAGATGATGCCCTTCTTCACAAGATGAGAAAGATAAATCCTGGCTTGGCTCATACTCTTTATTGTTTAGTCACGTCCAAAAATATAAGAAGAGCCCAGCCAGCATGGCTCAATGGTTGAGCATCCACCTGTGAACCAGGAGGTCACGGTTCGATTCCTGGTCAAGGCACATGCCCAGGTTGTGAGCTTGATCCCCATTGTGGGGTGTGCAGGAGGCAGCCGATCCATGATTCTCTCTCATCATTGATGTTGCTATCTCTCTCTCCCTCTCCCTTCCTCTCTGAAATAAAAATATATTTTAAAATATATATAAGAAGAGAGGTTGTCCATTATCACCTGGAATTTATGAGCATCTTTTGTGATTAATCCAATTCAATCCCATATGCCTAACCTCTCCTCCCCTTCACTCTGTCCTTTGACGTTCTAGACAAAACTTGAATCTCCAGAAATTCCTTGCAGGAAGTGGACCCATTTGCCACCCATGCCCTCCCAGTGAGATTCCCCCTTCACATGTTAAATTTCTCAACTCTAGGACATGGGGAGGTGGTCTGTTCCTTCATTGCCATTTCTACATCATTCCTATTTACTCTGATTTCTCACAAAATATCATGGTTAGGCTCCTCTTCCAGCCACGATTAACCAGTAAGGATTGAGTTTACCCTCTGGTATTAGACAACTAAGGAAGAGAACAAGATATGTGAAACAGTGACTTTCTAAACACTGGACAATATGTATTACTTTTTGCACAGACACTGCTTAATCCTTAAGCTGTCTTTCTAATATTTTTTAATATGTATATTTTTTATTTCAGAGAGAGGAAGGGAGAGGAAGAGAGAGAAACATCAATGAGGAGAGAGAATCACTGATCAGCTGTCTCATTCACGTCCCCTACTAGTGATGGAGCCCATAACCTGGGCATATGCCCTTGACCAGAATTGAACCTGGATCCTTCTGGTCCACAGTCTGATGTGCTATCCACTGAGCAAAACCAGCTAGGGCATGATGGCCATTTTTAGAATCTGGCGTTCAATGGCTTCTTCTTTCAATCATGTCAGTAGCATTGTCTCCTTCCCTGGGGCACTTTTAAATTGTCCAGATTTCTGTGCAAGGTCTTGGCACCCTTGCAGCGCTTCCCTCTCTGGCTGTCTCCGCCCAGTCAAGGCCTGTACTGAATTTTCATCCATCCCATTGCTTTTCATTTGTAAGTGTCAGCGTAAAAATGCATTTCATGGTCTCTCTAAATGGTAATCCCATCTTTATATCTCTCTTATTTATTTTCCTTGCTTCAATTTATTACTGCATGCTCTCTCATGCAGGCCTAACAGATTGGGTGACAAATTGTACAGTTAGATATAAAAATAGAAGGAAAAAAAACCTTTATATTTGCCGCAGTGTTTTCAGTGACCATCACCCCTTTACACAAAACCCTGGAGAAGGTCAGGCAGAAATGACAATCTTTATTTGATAAACAAAGACGCAAAAGCTCAAAGAATTAATATATCCTATACAAAGGTATACTGTTAATTAAAATTGGCTGCAGTTTAAACGCAAAAAGAGTTAATGAAATACAAAGTTCAGCCCAAATTGTATCAAAGCTCCCACTCATGGGACGTCATTGACCTTGATCCTGAGTATGACCTGTGTTTGTTTTTCAGGTGTGCATCCTGCAGTTCCAAGCTTCGCTTTACACCATCTAATAGTAAGTACATATGAATGTGGACCACAGGGCCCATGAATACTCGGTTTTGTGGGTGTCACTTTTACCTGGCTAAAGATACGATTGTTGACTCTTAAAGATTGTTAACCCTTATGATCTATTGGTGGATTTTCCCAAAATGCACCTGCAGAGGGAACTGGAAGACTTTATTTTATTAGTGCAGGATGGTTTAATATCCCAGCAGCTTTCTCTCATTCATTATTTCTTCCTCTGACTCTCTCTCTTGATAAGGAAAAAAGTTTAATTGTGAAAAATTTCCGTGATACTTTCTGATATATCATTTTATCTGAAATATAAGTCCTACATATTAACAGTGTCAGTATTCTTAGACTTAGCCTGAATCAGATATGTCATTTCTCTTATGCTTCCTTGGAGAATTTAAAATAGGAAAAAATATAATAAATGCAGTTTTCATCATACTATTTACATTTCCTTTTTCTATAAGATGTTGTCTTAGAAGTAAGTAGTATATGTATTACAAATACAACATAAATTTTATTACATCCATTGCTGAGCTAAATCAAAGCCAAATGACCAAGTGGTTAAATTATTCACCATGGAATACTGCTTTTTAAAAATCTTTTTACTGGGGGGATTAAAAGATTTTGAATAGGGACCTGTTTCCCCCTCCCTACTTGGGAGTTCATTCTGTGGGACTCTTCTCCCTCCCTACGTGGGAGCCTGTACTTATTTTTCAATAAATCTCCATCTTTGCTAAAAACACACACACACACACACACACACACACACACAAAATCTTTGGCTACTATAGTCCCCAGCCAATGCGGATGCATTAAGAATGTCTGATACATTAGCATATTTTAAAACTGAGCTAAGGAATGATGCTACTATTCATTTATTTTTGAAATATTAACTTGCTTTTAAAGAAAGCGTAATGAATAAATGTCAGAAGTATTTATGACAGTACTTTGCTGTATCAGGTGTGACCTTGAAATGCCAAGCTACATGAACATGAAGGTTACTGCACCTTGAGGAGAGTTCTGATTGTATCAGTGCATATTGTGGTAGGAATCTTGCTTTGGAGCAGGCCAATATGAGGAAATAAAAAATGGCACAGACTCAAAATAATTAGCTACTATTTATATTAGTAAAAATGATTCAGAGGGATTGGTAAATAGTAAAGTTTATACTGATATTGATTTTACTCTTATTTTATGGAATGCTGCTTAGCATTTAGCTATGCAATATAACTTTTGTGCTCTAATCATTTCACATAAATTTTGTTTTTGGGAAGGCAACAAACAATAGTAAATGTCTAAGGACTTAAAATAATGGGAAATGACCATTAAAAATGTTTTATTTGGTCAACATCTTCTATGGGTGACTGAGACTTAAACACATGGTATCCTTATACAGTCAAAAAATATTATTTTTAACAATCAAAACTTTTATTAAAGGATATTGATATCCACCTATGAAATTATATCATTATTGCACTTGTACTGTGAAATAGATGATAACTGAATATAATATTGTGAGTTATGATATTTCTTTTATAGAGTATTAGAATATCCAACATACCCATATTATGGTTTTTTTGTTGTAATCTTTATTTTCTTTGTGGTGAAGTAAATTAGAAAAAACATTCATTCTTATTTTTCACAAATCAGATAAATTAAGAAAGAATCATTCATTGTATCTGATTTTAGCATTAATTTCTCCAACATTTCTCAGAACTAAGTGAAAAGAAAGGAAACAAAACCCTTTTTCATCCTTGCTATGTGTCAGAAGTCTTCCAATATATTAGCACATTTAAAAGCACAATTTCTGAGTCCTAGGCACTCTCTCGTGTTCCAAATTCCCCCTCTTTGACAGTATCGGGAGGCATTTTGAAGACAAACATGCAGGCAAGTGAAGGATTGCGACTCCCTTTTACACAGTAGAATCATCCTTCAGGGATTTTATCCTTGTTTTTCAGCATTTTAGTTCTTGTAAGGTTTAGGTTCTTATTTTAAAAAATGAAGAAATGCCGTGCCTTGACCTTGAGCTTGTTCTGCTATTGTACTGGAGAAGCATCATTTTTTGAAGCTCTCATATGTTTTAAAGGCAAAGATGACCTTGGGACGAATCTTAAGAATGTCCACATCTCAACCCTTCATGTTTATCTACCAGGCAAAGTTGGCTTCTGAGAGACTCATAGGAAAAGAAATAAACATGAAATGCTTCCCTGATATCTTGTAATATAAAGGATTTCTATTGCAATTGAGTAAAGAAAAATAATTTCTTAAGATTCCATTTCTGTAAATTACTCATCAAGTATGTTACATATTCTGGTCCTCCGCAAAAGAAGTATGCATGTGCCGTATAGCGCAATTATTGGCTTTCTATTCAAAACTTCTGGAGAAGGGAAAATAAAAGGATGAAGGAAAATGACCAACCCCCCCCCCCAAAAAAAAATAAAACACACACACAGAAATACTCATTTTTAAAACAGATATTTTTATAGGAAGGAAAATTTTTGAATGTGTAAAAGGAGCATATCCTTTTCATATATTCCAGAGTTAAAATAATTTTGGAACAGTTGTTACTAATTTGTTTCTTGTCATAATGAGTCAAATTTTAATTTTTTGTTGTTTACTTGAGTAATAATTTGATACACACACACCTCCCAAATCATTATCACCTTCTGGAAGTACCAGTTCACCAATCAGATACCTATGCACAGAGCAATGTCCATACCATCTAACATTTTTGGATATCTTGATTCTGACCAGGATTTGATTAGGAAGTATTCATATTAGGTTCAGAAGCAGAAGTAAGGGAAAATCCTTCTGATTGTAGTCAGTTACAGCTCTGTTAATGAAAACCATTAAAAAAACTCCATTCCTTCCCCTTCTCCCCCCCCCCCCATCCTCATGATTCCTGACAACCACCATTCTCTTTTCCCCTGTGGTGATCTGTTTAGTCATGTTTCTTTTCCGAAGAGCGAGTCGAGTCCATACACTGGGGAGAGGCATGAACACTGGGGGTACATACCTGCTGATTTTATGTAGCTGACCATGACCCAGAGATAGACAGCTCCATCCCCAGTGAAGAACTCAGACTGAGCCATCAGGTTTTATGGGAGATCAAAGTGTCAAAGGTGATGCAGTCAGTGTCTTGTGTCTTGGATTGACGGTTGAAGCACATACCATTGACTCAGCAGTGAAGCTGTGACCTTCAAAATATTTCACTGAGTAGAGGAGAAACTTCAGAGCCCTCTTAGGACTTCACTTGAGTTCTTGATAACTTTGCTTCTGAGTCAATTCTTAGGACCAGGCGGCTCTGTTCAATCTCACCATGTATCCTTTCTGTGTTGGTGAAGGTTTTAAAAACAACACCATTGGCATCTGATTGGATTTTCTGTGCCTTGAGATGCAACTTGCTCAAGTAGTTGGCTGTTGATCCTGGCTCATACGCCTCCAAGGGCTCAGAAATAGATGTAATCTTGGCCCAAGTTTGCCAAGGTTAGGACATTCCCATTGGTGACCTGGCCCCCTGTTGCTTGCAGATTAAGAGCTCCAGGAGCCAATGAAAAGCCCTAATGAAGTAATTTTTATCATCAAATTTCTTATCATGCTTATTGTTTCCACTTGTACGTTAATAGACTTTCTCTTGACTGACCATAAAAAAATACCTTCCTTTCTGAGGTTTCCAGAGGAAAGGGCTGCTAATAGGTAGCCACCATAGGGAACATGTTTTCTAGTTAAGGTCTTCCCTCTACTCTTCTACCTCCTAGGGCCACCTGAGCAGCGCTAAGTGGGTAATTAGCACTCTCCCTGCTGAGTTGGAATAGCAGGAGTCTCAGCTAAGAAAGGTCAGAACTGGAGAACAGATCATACTCATTTCTAGTATTTCCTCTGAAACACCTTATTCTTTAATTTGCACCAGCCTATGAGGAAATCAGTCACTCTCATTTCCAGTGTGACCACATTCATATACAACAGGACCAATGGGAAATTAATTCACAGTTGTCGTCCTTTGAGTGGTGACACTTATTTCAAATTTAGCACACTCTCTCATGAACTTTCATGCTTAACTTAAATACTTGTGTCAATAATATTTCAAGTGTACACTGCATTCTAGAATTAGTGGTACAGATTATTTCTACAGAAAGAAATGTTCCTAAATCCAGGTTGTCTTACTAATGATCCATACATTTAATGAGAAAGCATTTGCAAATTTTTTCTATAATTGATCTCTACTCTGACAAAACTTTGATTTTTGAAAATCTAGATATCATGATGATTTCCAATTTAGTTTATGAGAGATGAGATGTATCATTTCCTACACACAGTTTATGAGATGAGTTAATACTTAAAATGCTGAGAAAGTAATACCAGAAATTGCATTTTCTTTGCTGCTCACCATGCAAAGCAGTGTACGTATCCAAATATGTTAGAAACAGCTTTCTGTATCCGTTGAAACATTTCATCATGTCGCCTACCTACACAGCAGGTCAAGATGCTGAAACTTACTTGAATATCACCTGGGTTGGTGAGAGTTCACAATTATTTTATTCGGATGCCTGGATGCAACACATATTTTAAGTTTCTAGATAGAGAAAACACAACTCAAAGTGAGAGTCCCTATGGAATGTGATAATGACCTTGCTAACATCAAGGTCAGTCATTGTTCATGTCAGGGAGAAAAATTTATAAGTACAAATGTTTTACTTTTAAATTTACGTTAGAAGCCAGAAAGTAGAAGTAATGCTTGAGTCAGAAGTAGACAGTTGTTGTTGGGGACAGCTGGGCTGAGCAGTGTTTTCACTTTGGGCCTTCAGAGTCCACTTCAGTGTTGCAGGCGTTGCTGCATCTTTTATTTTAGTTAAATGATCCTTAGTAAAGAGGAAGCCATGGACTCTGTGGGAGGAACAAGTTGCAAAGTTCAGACCAACTGAGGTCATCAAATTGGATTTACTGTTGAGTTAAGTAATGTTTTCTTACGTTGAAAATGATATGAAAAAGGCAGAATCGGTATTTACACAGCAGCATAAAAGCTCTGAAATTTAAAATTGAGGGTATTATTGCAAAATAAATGGATACAACTTTTGGTTATAATTCAGGCATCTCTCCTTGTCATTATTTGAAAATCATAGTCTTTTAACAAATTATGTTGGAGAAGAAAATTAGACAGTGACATTCAGTCATTCAGTTAAAAATGCCAGCTCCTGAGTCAGAACAATGCTATGAAATGCTGAAGTCACATAACTAGAGAAAAGCTAGAGATACACAGAAAAACATCCAATTCTACTGTGCAGTCTACCATATCTTTTCCCCCCCACTTTTTGAGTACTTACATTTTACAAACACAGTATCTTAAAGTAAGTGTTTCTTTAGATGTGGCATCTGGGAGCAATAAAAACGTTAAGCATCACCCAGTCAGTGTGGCTCATTGGTTGAGCATCAACCAGTGAACCAGGAGGTCACAGTTCAATTCCCCATCAGGGTACATTTCTGGGTTGTGGGCTCCATCCCCAGTGTTGGGCACACAGGAGGCTGCCGATCAAAGATTTCTCTCATCACTGATGTTTGTTTCTATCCTCTCACTATCCCTTCGTTTCTGAAATCAAGGAAAACATATTTTAGAAATAGTAAATATCATGTGTCTAAATATTCCCTCACTTTTAGTAAATAATCTCATTTCCAAGGTCAATTCAGATGGTTGGGTTTAAAAACTGAACAGCAACTTAATCTGACGAGAGAACATACATAACTTACAATACACTGCATAGGACAGGTGTCACTGCTGAAGCCCTAGGACTGCCAAGTTCATCAAATGTCCACAGAGCTGACACTGGAATGATGCAGACATCTGTCTCTTTAGGGCTGGATGTGGAGAATCACAGCCTTGGTGATGTCTACACAACTCAGGTTTCTTAGACAATAGTACTCTCTCAGTTTTGAGGGAAAGGTAACCAACACAGTGTATCTGTGAAGTCTCTATGAAGTTGGGTCCATTTTGTGTTCAGTTGTTTTCTGTTTAAAAACAGAAATGACACACTTTAAAGTATGTTGTCATTTCACTTGTTTAAAATATTACTTTTAAGAGATATCAACTGGTATGAGTCATGGAAAATCCTGAGCATTCAGTAAGACATACACAAGTTTATTCTCCACTTGAAAAAATTGACCTGTAATATGATTGAGAGTAGCATGAAATATTAGGGAGAGTATAAACAGTTAGTTCACAGTCACTGCAAAGAAGATGGGTGCATGGCCACAGAGGACCCAAAGCTCATATGGTAGAAGCTTGTAGAATATAATTTCGAATTGGCTCAGTTTTCTAGATGAAGGAAGACATGAGCTCTTTAGCTAAGACAGGATGGGAGTGGAGGTTATGAAGGTTTAAGGAAGAAAAAAGGATGAAATGTGTCTTAGAGAAAAGGGAATAGACTGAAAAGTATAATATGACTGCCCTCAGCATTATGAACCTACTACTGGGCTCTGGTCACGAACGGGAAGCGAGACAAGTGAGAATGAGTCTGGGTTTCCCGCCTGCCATGTTCAGCCTTGTGGATCAAAGCTGGGAATAGCTAGAAAGTTGGACTTAACCAGGAGAGTGAATTCATCAAGCAAGAAGAAAAAGAGGGATGTGAAGAAGTAGAGTCAAATCCAAGCAACTCTTTCCATAGTGATTGCTCATCTAAACTAATAAAAGCGGAATAGTAAAATTAACCGTCCCTTCGGGATGCCTACAGCCAATCAGAGTGGCTGTATGCAAATTAGCGCAGCCAAGATGGCGAAGGCTGCAGCCCTGGGCTCCGCCATCTTGGGAGCCTGGGTCCTGGGAAGGTATCTGGCGCCCTGGGCCGCCAGATGCCTTCCCCCGCGGAGAAGCTATCGGGGAAAGCGGGGACCAGCCTGGCAGGACCCCGTTGCCCCTGCTGGGAGGCCGATCAGGTGGCCAGCGCCACCAAAACAGCCTTCCGGGGCAAGTGGGACCCGCAAGCCCCCTGCTGGGAGGCCAATCGGCCCGGAATGGCCTTCCAGGGCAAGCGGGACCCCGCAAGCCCCCTGCTGGGAGGCTGATCTGGTGGCCAGCAACACTGGAATGGCCTCCCAGGCGGAGAAGCCTGGGGGGTGGGGCGACCCCATGCCCCCTCCTGGGAAGCCTATGGGGTGGCCAGCGCCACTCCATTGCTTCCTAGGCAATGGCCCAGAGGGTCAGTGGGAGCTGTGGCCAGCCTGAAAATTGCCCTTGGCCCCTCATCCAGGCTTGCCACACCCTCTGGGGTGAGGATCTCCACTGGGGTGCTTGACCAGCCTGCAAACAGATATTGGCCCCTCACCCAGGCTGGCCAGGCACACCAGCAGGTGGACATCCCCAGAGGGGTCCCAAGCTGTGAGAGGGCACAGGCCGGGCTGAGGGACCCCTTCCCCCACCACCACAGTGCACAAATTTTTGTGCACCGGGCCCCTAGTTAAATATAAACAGAGGAAAGAGGGACTACTAGGGGTGAAAATCCCGGAAGAGTTTGGAGCTCAGTGGGTTTAAAGGTTGGTGAGGTTAAAATATTCATGCAGTGGGAACACTGGGGAACATTTGCTGGAAACACACGGAACAGTGGTCTGAGGGAGTGATGATTGGGATTGAATTTTGGGGAAGCTAATTGTTGTCTCTTTTGAAAGGCTAAGTGCATGAGCATGGAAGTCAGTTATTGGATATGGCAAAGTCAGGTTCTCAGTAAATAGGGAATCATATTTTCAGTGGCAAAACTGGGAAAAATGTATTGCTCATCAATAGGAGATTGGAAAAAAAGACAGTAAACATATTCTTTTGAATATTGCAACAATATAAATAACGATGTAGGAAATTGTCTGTTGAGATGGAAAATGACCATGGCAAATTGACAAATAGTAAAGATGATTTATAAACCATCGTGTAGTGTATAATTGTGTTTTGGAAAATTTACTGCATAAATGTGTATATGTTTATTGTTTTATGTGACTACATAAAGAATAGTGACGCATGCTCGAATGTTCAAAAATGAGTCATCAGTGGTTATATCTTTAATTTTTATGAACACATATTTTTGTCAGAGCAACGTGATATCTTTGAAACTAATATTCAGTGGATACTGAACACATATAAAATAATAAAATAGTTATTCTTCTTAAAATTAGTACAGATTGCTTTTTTCCTCCAAGTACAAAGAAATGTTCAAGTAGAATTTCTTCATCCAAAGTTTTTAAAATATTACTAAATATCTAATGATTTTTTCTACTTCGACATGTGCAGCTTTATTTCAAGATACCTCTATAATTTTATCTTTTTATCTTCAAAATGCAGATTTAAATGTTTTAATTATATCATGTTTTCTGCAATAGACATTGGTTTCTTCATATATCCCCCATTCTTACGGAACTATGAGCACTAATATTACTGTCAGCCATTAATAACGGACACTAAACTTGCTCCTTTCTCTTCCCCAACTACCAGCAATGACCCCTTCTCTGACCCTTTTGAACATGGCTTTGTTTTATTCTGTATTTGTCCAAAAGATAACACTCAGTTGTATAACTTCATTGCAGTGTAATTATATATTCTTTTAACTACACTTAGGGCTCAACTGTTCTGAAGCTAGTGACAAAAGTTTAAGTAAAAATCATATAATTAGAGTGGTGCTGAGTAACGAAAATGATATATTTGGGGAGCTCCACATGTGATTAAGTGCTACTGCTTAATCCCAATTAATAAGCATACAACAGAGCAAAAAAAAAAAAAAAAAAAAAAAAAAAAAAAAAAAGTAAATTTCCCCCTGAACTCCTAACAGAGAGAATTAGATCCTGGAAGCAGGATTTATTGATGATTCATGGAAATCCATTTCCTTTAAAGCCATTTTAATGACATAAACTCACATTGTGATCACCCAGGGCAACATTATGCATAAAAATACATTGCCGGCAAGGCTGAAAAACATCATTTCTTGGGGGGAACAACATTGCAGGAGCACAGCGTGAGCCTGGCGGTCTGTTTTAGGGCAGAGATTGAGGAAAAAGAGAAACATTCATAAGCTCCTGTCCATGACCAGGGAAATTTGAATCTCCCTGTGCAGCTCTGGGGGGTTGGAGTAAGAACAGATACTGCCTACATGTCATTGGAAAGTTAATTGTATCACATTTACATTACTCATTTACCTCATGCATTCATCCCACTTAAAAATAAATAGTTTATTACTATCATTAAGTATTTGGACTATTTTTTTTTTCATCTTCCCTTGTTACGTTGGCATAGAGAAAATTCTGGTTTACTTTTTTACGAGTCATAGGGGAAGCAGAAACATGGCATTTTAAAGATGGTTTTATAATGCTCTCGGTGGGGGTGAGTGAGCTCATGGCTCGTAGCCTATTTTTGTAATACCATGTAATTTTTTGGCTATTTTTTTCCCCCATTGAACGCATATGCTTGTGATACCTCACTCCCTACCCCGACCGCAGTATCAGCATAATAACTTTAACTCTGAATAAGGGCCTGGCTGGGTGGGTCCTCTGAAATCAAGCAGAAATGCTATCATATGGCTGCACTGGGTTGGGAGCAATTTGGACCAAGCCCAGCCACCAGAGGGTCCTCCCCCCAGGAATATTTAGTCATCCAACAACAAGATCACTCCTGGGCCTGAAAGCCAGCCTGCTTTCCAAGGTGTGATTTTTACTTCGCCACACATTTCATTACTATGTCACCTGGGATGCTCTACTGTGTTTTTAAACGAGTTCCTTAAAAGCAGCCTCTCCTGCTCACAGATAATGAAACCAGCAAAGGAATAGCAGTAGCCCCACCAAACAGCTGAGCACACATAATCATCACGAAATCTCACGCCGCGATGTATTATCGCTGGCACCGTCGAGCAGATGTACTATATTTAGTTTTAGTGTCTTGGAAACAGCATGGCTTCGGAACTGTGCCTTCGTCCGTCTCCATAGGAAACAATTTCATTTTCCATAATTTTCTCTCCTCATGGCGACCAAGGCCGCATTCTCTCCTTTCATGTCACACGCTCCTTTTGGCTTTGATTTTCTGGATTCCTCTCTTCTGTTTCTTCTCATGAAATAATGCTGCTTAAAGTGTTGAAAGTGTTGTGCTTCGAGATTTTTTCAGACAAGTAAATCTGGACAAAATTTGATTTTGAACTTCTCCTAAGGAGTTATCATTTAGGTCAGGGGTCCTCAAACTTTTTAAACAGGAGGCCAGTTCACTGTCCCTCAGACCTTTGGAGGGCCGGACTATAGTTTAAAAAAAAACCACTATGAACAAATTCCTAGCACACTGCACATATCTTATTTTAAGCAGGACAGGCAGCAGCAGCAAAAACACCTGGCATGTGGCCCGCGGGCTGTAGTTTGAGGGTGCCTGAGAAGGTTTTAAGCTTCCTCACCGATGCTGGGCTTTTTGGTTAACTGGATAGGTAACCTCTTTTAATTTCCCTGACAATTTCTATGCTCATTATGATCGGTCTTGTCACCAGTTTTATGGGAAAACCTGCCCTTAGAGCTTCCCTGATGTTGGCATAGTTAGAAGGGACCTGACCTGACCCTAGCAATGCTTTGAGTTTGTGAGACCACCGTGGCCTTGGGTCCTACTCCACTTCTTATTCTTCATAAACAAAACAACAGCGACTAAACTGAAGTGCAGATTATAGTACCTGTGTAATGGCATTTTCTAGTAATAGTAAGGACCTATTATTTGCAAGATACGCACATATACTTGCTGATAGATTTCCTTTTCATTTTAAACTTTTAAGTATGCACAGTCAGTTACAGTTATTCACATTGAAAGATGCAATCTGTGAACGAAGACCCGTAATGCTAACGGATTTTATTCTGATGAAATGTTCGGTATTTTCATGTGGTGGCGGCTACACAGGTGCATGAATTTGTGAAAATAGTTGAGGTGTACATACACTTAAATGAATGCGTTTTAATCGATGTAAAATATACCT
Organism: Murina feae; assembly: GCA_004026665.1. Classification (NCBI taxonomy): domain Eukaryota; kingdom Metazoa; phylum Chordata; class Mammalia; order Chiroptera; family Vespertilionidae; genus Murina; species Murina feae. Next base: position 47,565 of record PVJC01001323.1, read on the forward strand.
CAATCAAGCTGGTCTAAAATAAACAGCCAGAACTAGCAGTTCATTTTGATTCTCAGCTTTGCAATACATGGTAGATTTTGACTTTGCTTCAGTCAGATTAAATTACATTTCATTAATATTCTTAACATTTGCCTTTTGCTTCATTTCATAAGTTACAGAGGAAACTGACCATTATAAGTAGATTGCTGTTCTTTAAAAACAAAACAAAACAAAACATTTTTATTGATTTTGGAGAGGAAGGGAGAGGGGAGAGAGATAGAAACATCAGTGATGAGAGAGGATAATTGATCGGCTACCTCCTGCACGGCTCGCAACCGGGGCATGTGCCCTTGACCAGAATCAAACCTTGGACCCTTTAGTCCACAGGCTGATGCACTATCCACTGAGCCAAACCAGTCAGGGCAGCTGGCTGTTCTTCTTAAGCTGCAGTACATTTGAGGGAGTAAGTTAGTTCAACAAGCATTAACTATGATTAATGATATGCAACTTCTATATTTGATTTTTTTCTAAACATCAGACAAAAATACTGTAAATTTTTTCAGAATAGTTATTGGAAAAAATACAAATGAAAAATAGACTTGTTTCATGCACCAGGAATGTTTGCAACCTGTTTTCATGAATTAGGCATATAAAAAGCTAATCACAGCCATTATATTTTACAGATCCGTGTAAATAACATTGATGTTATGGGGAACAAAGAGAAAGTATTAAGTTGGGATTTCATTACCCTTTTCCTGTTGTGCCTACATTCCAATTTAAATCCTATATAATAAAAGGGTAATAGGCAAATTGACCCTAACAGCAGAATGACTGGGAATGACTGGTCACTATGACACACACTGACCACCAGGGGTCAGATGCTCAATGCAGGAGCTGCCTCCTGGCAGTCAGTGCACTCCCACAGGGGGAGCTCTGCTTACCCCCAAGCCAGGCTGACGGCTGTCAGCACAGCAGTGGTGGTGGGAGCCTCTCCCACCTCCTCAGCAGCACTAAGGCTGTCTGACTGCAGCTTAGGCCTACTCTCCGCTGGCAAGTGGACATTCCGGGCTGTCAGAGAGATGTCTTACTGCCAGCTTAGGCCTGATCCCCAGGGGAGCGGGCCTAAACCAGCAGGTGGACATCCCCCAAGGGATCCCAGACTGCAAGAGGGCATAGGCCAGGCTGAAGGACCACCCCCCCACCCGAGTGCACAAATTTTTGTGCACCAGGCCTCTAGTATCATATAATAGGTTCTGTTTTCCAGGAACAGATAGACATATGTGATATGTGTGTTTTTTTTTCCAGAGGTACTGAAATTGCTGGTGTCTTTATTAATATGTTAATAGCTATGAAATTTAATTGGAGCAATAGAATCCTTATTCCATATGGATCACTCAATTGTAAGTTAAAAAATAATAAAGATAGTTATTTTAGTTTTGTCCTTAACAAAAGACAAATGCTTAATGCCAAGATAATTTGTCCTTCGATTCTGATGACAGCACCAGCTATTTATTAGTAGGGGCCACTTTGTGGTCCAAATGATAGGAAAATCACTCCGATGTTCCACATCCCCCCATATCCATACTTTTGAACAATGAGTTTGTATCCTCTTCCATCAGGAGAAGGAGACTCTGTGCCCCCCTTTGATTTTGAGTGGACTTTGGTCAATAGAATATCATGAATACGATGTCTTGCTTCAAAAAGGCATTGGCTGTGTGGGCGAGGGTAGATCAGGGACCTCCTATTCTGCCTTCTGGTTTTGTCTTAAATAGCCATGTATTTCTTTCTTCCTTTTTTTTAACTTGATGCCTTGAAAAGTTTCTCTCAGTAGTCTGGAATATGCAACCCATTCTACCCTGTGTTTTCAAAACTCTTTTAGTCCAACAGAGGGTGATTATAGCTCCGTGAGGAACAATTCTAAAGATAACTTGGTCATGATTTCCTATGTGTTCTAAATGCAGACGGCATTGCGTAAGCAGAAGAAGGGTGTTTCGATCTAGTGGTTGATGTCAGTTGCATGATGCTGTTTTATCAGTAAGACTGCTGACTTGTCAGCCTTATCCTATGTAATAAAAGCGTAGCATGCAAATTGTCCCCTGGATCAGGAGTTCGACCAGAGGGCGGGGCTGGCCCGGGTAAGGAATAGCTTTCAAAATCGCCAGCAGTCACAGTTGTGATAGTTTTATCAGTCACACTACAAGGACCATGTTTAGAAACAGCCCCAGAAGTACAAGCATGTCAATTTTACTTTTATAGAAAAATGTTTTAATTCTTAATGTCATTCATGAATTTAATTCAATTTAATACAGTGCTTGTCTCTCCAACTAGAAAAATGCTGGATGAAGGCAGGGACATTTTATACTTTATGCATCATCTACTCTTTAATATGTGGACACATGACTAGCAGTTATATGTGTTCCATAAACAGTTATTGAAAGAATGAATGAATTCCATTCAGTTTTTTTTTAAGTAAAAACTAGACCTTCTCACAGATGCTAAATGAATAAGACATTGTTTCTTCTCTCAAGGATTTAAAACATCAAATGGAGGAGGGAACATATAGGAAGCACTTAATAAAAGTTGAGCTGTATTTGTGCCAAATTGAAGGAATATATGAACCAAAGGTTTAGAAAGAGAATGAATTTAGAAAAGAAGGAAATTAAATTTACTTTCAGATTGACTCGGTGAATTCAGTGATGTATCACCCAGCCCTCAAGACTGAAATCATCATAAAATAAAGGCAATATTAATATCATATTGATAAAATATGTTGGAAAAGATATTGAATATCATCAACAAAGTAGGAGAAATCATTGAGGCCACATTAACCAAAAATGTGAATACTTCCATGAGTGACTCTGTTTCATAAGAGAAGAAATGCTGTTGCAGCTCTCTGAACGGTGTGACTTGGTCAGATTTGTGTTTGAGAAAACGAATTCTGTCGGTGGTACAAGAGATGGATTTGAAGATGAGGAAGTTACCTACAGGGATATCAATGTGGAGATGATTGCTGCAGTTTAGGTGAGAGATAATGAGAACTTGAATTAGAATAGTGATAGTAGGAATGGAGATAAAGAAACAATTTGGAAGTGATACAAAAAAGAGATTGTGCACCAATTTGATATATTTGTTAAGAAAGAAGGAGGATCTAAAAATGCCTCCAGAGTCCTAGACAAGGGTGGGGATGCTAAAACTCTGAATTTAGGTCAGAAACCAAGGGAGAGCAAGTCTAAACCTGCTGAATTTATTCTTCCTGTACATACATAAGGAGAGATGCAGAGTGGCCCTTTCTAAAATCTCCCTACTTTATCCATCAAAACCCTCCATAATTTTAATTCAAACTATTTTTCAGTGTCAATTTTACTAATCTGCAGTACATTTTTAGAAAAATGTTTTTATTGACTTCACAGGGGAAGGATGAGGAAGAGAGAAATAGAAACATGAATGATGAGAGAGAATCATTGATTGGCTGCCTCCTGCATGCCCCCGCCCCCCACATTGAGAATAGAGCCCACAATCTGGGCATGTGCCCTGACCAGGAATCATACTATGAACTCCTGTTCATAGGTGGACACCAGCCAGGCAATAAAATTGTTTGATTATACACATTATATTAAATTTCCTAAGCATAAAAGATATTCCACCATTTTTGGTCTGTTACACAATATCTGTATACAGTGTTCTGTCATTGAGCTTGTGCATTAAATCACACAGACACCAATTACTTCCTGATCAGAAACTGTATGCAGGTGACAGTGATAGATTCTGAATTAAAGAGATGCAAAAGGCAAAGAAGAATCACACCGCTAAGAGGAGTTTATGGCCTCTGCCCAACACTAAGAAAGACGTTTGTCATTGTAATGGGGTATCTCAACTATAGCAGCCAAGTGTGTACTGTGCATTCTTGCTTCTACCTGTCAAGCTAATAACCTAAGGATGCTCAAGACCTAATGTCTTTTAAATTTCTTCTCTGATTACTCTCCTAGCAGTTTATCTCTGGTATAAACATATGCATTGTTGCATCAGTCATTCTGTTAGAATTTTTAATTGAAATTATTGAGATAATTCTGAATTCACAATGCAGTTGTGAGAAATAGTAAACAGAGATTCCTTTTACATTTTGCCTCTCTCCCAGTGTAACACTGTGCAAAACTATAGTATAACCTTTCAACCAGAATATTAGGATTGATGTAACTCACCAATTGTATTCATATTGTCCCAGATTTACTTGTACCGTGTGTGCGCGCACGCGCGTGTGTGTGTCTGTGTCTGTGTGTAATGAGTTCTATACAATGCTATGTGAATAGGATCATACAGTATGTGATTTTGGGGTTGGCTTATTTTCATTCAGCATACGTCTCTGGAGATTCATCTAAATGGTTATGTGTAACAATAGTTCATTCCTTTTTATTAGTGACAAGTATTCCATCGTGTAGATGTGTCAGCTTGCTTAACTTTCACTCTGTAAAGTATATCTGAGCTGATTTCAGGTTTTAGCTAGTAGAGATAAAGCTGTGGCAGGTTCTCGTATAGGCATTCATTTAATGATAAGTTTTCATTTCTCTGGGATAAATGTTCAAAACTACATTTGGTGGATTATACGATAAAGACATACTTATAAGAAAATACCAACTATTGTTCAGAGTGGCTGTATCACTATCCATTACATAAACAAAGGAGGATTAAAAAATGCCTCCAGAGTCCTACACAAGGATAGGGATGCCAAACAATATGTGAATGACTCAGTTTCTCTGAGTCTTTCCCTGAATTTGGTGCCATCACTATTTTTTCTTTTAACTACACCCAAGTCTTTATGCCATATTCCTTGCAAAGATAAAATGACTAGAAATAACTTTAAAATTAAATTTTTATTGACCTCATTTTTATCATGCAGTAAAATAAAGCATTGTCTGAACACACATACATAGGTAATCAAAGTAAGTGAATGAATACTTACTGTGAATGAATGCTGGTATCCTTATATAAAATAACAATGCCTCATTACTTTTGAGTATGCATCGTATTAGTAAGATCCTTCAATGTACAATATTAGACGAATTTCCAATATATTTTTTATTAGCCCTGTGAACCACAACTTAATATTTAAGATTGCTGGTAGTGTGTCAATATTATGGAAGTGTCGTAATACTTGGTATTTGGAAATCCTAAAGTCTAATTGAGTATATAGAAATCTTTGTTAAACACTGTCTTCCAGATCAAATTGGGAATTCTGTGCATTTACTTAGTTATTATTTGTTCATGCATTCATTCATTATTATCTTCTTTCCTTCCCCTTTGAATAAATATTATTTGTATATAGTCCAAAATTTAAAATATACAGTAAGGTAGATGATAAAAAAATTCTGTTTTCTTTTTCTATATACTCTGTTTCCACTTTTTTCAGTCATATAGATTACAGTTATAGATTCCTTTGTGTATAGGACACAATTTGCAGCAAATTGTTCAGGCAAATTACTGCTGTTTGCATATTAATGGAGTGACCATGAGTACCAATTTATATTATGGAAAAATTAAAAGTGAACTTGAAAATTGAGGTTTAGTTGTTAGTATTTAATTTCGCAATCATGAACACTGTATGTGCCTAACATTTAATGAGAACTACTTCTATTTTCTGAGCTAAGTGTGTGTTTGCCCAGGTAGGCTATTATGATGAAACAAAGACAGTGGAAATATGTAAGAATTCACAAGAAAGGAAAATTTTTCGTTCTTTTTTAAAATATATTTTTATTGATTTCAGGGAGAAAGGGAGAGGGGAAGAGAGGTAGAAACATCAGTGGTGGGAATCATTGATAGGCTGCTTCCTGCATGCCCCTGACTGGGAGCAAGCCTGTAATCTGGGCATGTGCCCTGATCAGGAATTGGACCAAGACCTCCTGGTTCATGGGTGATGCTCAACCACTGCACCACCCCAGCCAGGCAGGCACATTTTCTTTGGCATAGGCGGTGTCAGATAGTTGCTCACACACCCGTTGGAGTCAGGTTCTTACAGGTCAGAGTTCGGTGTTATGGGAAGAGCATCAGTTGTCACCCTGCTGAGCCCGGAGAGGACAGGAAGTGTGAAAGGAATCCATCTAATAATTGCCACTCAGAAGATGTGAAATTCAATTAATCCTTTCTAAACAGAGAAATGAGGACAGCCACGCTTGCCTCCATGCTGACGGAGGTGCTATCCTAAAGCAGATGCACTGGGTTATCTTGAAAAGAGGATCCAAAAGGACATGTTAAACCCAGTGCCTCCCTGAGAGACGAAGAGACTTGTTACATTCCCAGCAGCGCGGGCCTATGATGAATGTATAATCTATATATATATTTTTTGACTTTAAAATGTTGCTTCTTTAAATAGAACATTTGGACACCCTTTTTAGTTGTGAGATTTTAACAAGATGTTTTCCAACGGAGACGTTCTCGACATTAATTCTTGCTTCTGCTGAAGTGGATTTGACAAAGGTCAGAAGGGGTGGGGCCCTCCTGCCCCTCCTTTTGCTGTCCAATCTGCAGAACAGCAGGGTCCTCCAAAGGAAAAGCCAGGAGTGGTGTCGCCTGTAATGAATAGTGCTATTTTGTTACTTGACCTTCAAGACAGCCTGAACATTTCAAGTCAGAGATCAGTGTGGAAAAAAGCAAATGGATGAGCAGGAACACTGTAAGCTCAGCTGGTCAAAAAAGGATCCTATAATTGACTCCTGGTACTTGATTGTAATTGACGTATTTAGAAAATCAGTGTACATCAAGCGTCATTGATCATAAATTTCCTTTTTTTATACTACAGAATGCTTTATCACAAAGTCATTCTAAGGAAATATACAAATATAAAATCATAGTCTGTTTCTTTCCTGTAGTTTTCTTACGCTTGTGCTCAATGTAAACTCTTGATTCTGGACAGTAAAGGTCTAGTTTAGAATTGGAACAGAGAGTCTGTACCAAAAACATATTGGCCAATTGACCAGGTTAAGGACTAGAGCGCTACACTATCCAGTAGGGCCTCCTACTACACCCACACATAATTCCATGTTGCAGTCAACTCCACAAAATGTCGCTTGCATGTTATCATTGTGTTTACAAGTATTAGCACTGGCTTTTATTTCAATGGTGAGATGCCAACCAGAAGAGACCCCAGAGAAGAGGAAAATTGCCATTATTAAGTGGAACAACATGAATATTTGCTCAGAAGTCTCTGTATATGCTGATCCGAGATAAATAGGAACATACTCTCAGCGAGGGAAGAACTAACAGAGAACCGAACACAATTTGAGAATTCTGGGTCATCCATCACAACCTAATGACAAGGCCTCCGTGACAGAACCGGGCACACTCATTGCTATAACAAGCGTTAGTCCCTGGCAGGGCTGCGAACACGGCGCTCAGTCACTTTCTGAAACAGTATTCTGACAGGAATGATCTGAACTCAATTTATTTCTTCCCTAGAAAGACTTTTAAAAGCTGAGAAAGAATGAGAGCAATTTTATAGGCCTTCTGCATCTACAGAAATCCATAGCTTCTCTTGTCAATACAAGGGCTTACCTTCCTCCATTGATCAAAAACAAAAAACAAACAAACAAACAAACAAAAAAACAACCAGCCAATTATTTTTCTCTGAAGTAGTCAACTGTTTAAAACATATTCTTTGTGGTCATTAGTGTTTTCCTTCTTCTCGGTCATGTGTTTGAAAATAAAATTTAGGTTTTGAGAATGGGTGTCCCGATGGCTACCCTGGTGACACATTGGGAAATGGGAATATAGAGCTGGTGTTTACATAGACATAATTATCACAGCTTTGCTTTTATTCTTGGAGCTAAAGCATGTGTGTAAATTTAATACCATTAGAAGATTTACCATGGAAGCCAGAATGATTCAGAATCCATATTTTAATACAGCTTTTCCTTGATCTGATTACTGTTTGACTTGTAATTGAAAATTCTACTCTGGTCTCTACCTAGTTTTGTCATTAACTAATTGTGTAATCATGTTTTCTTTTTTTATGTGAAAAGTGAATATTTTCTAAATATTCAAGCTTTACATTTAATGTGTTTCAATTCAGGTTTAATTTTAACAATGAAATTCACCAAAACTTACAGGGAAAAAGTAGGTCAAACACCAAGCATTTTCTCTCTCAGGTTCTTCGGGCAGAATTCTGATTTACTTTCATATATGTGGCCATGGACCTGCCAATCACGGAACAGTGATAACACAGAACTAAATGAACTGTAAATACTCTCTTTCAGCCATTCTGGTATCCAGCTGAATAAACTCAATCACATATCAGTAGACAGACTGAGTCAATATATCGCAACAGATGGATGCGCAGAGGTGATCATGAGTATGATTTAGGAACAAAAGACTGGATGTAATTGGAATTATTTTGGAATAAGGTCCAGAGCCTGAGTGAAAATGCACATATAGAAAAGCTGGTTCTTAAATAAACACTATGTAACAACCCCTGAGAGTTTCCATGCTTCAGTTGTCGAATCTTTGTCTACCAATATAAATAATAATTCACTGTCCACAACTAACAGGGTTTCTGAGGTGCAGTGTAATATAGTGATGCATGTTTTCTCCACTAGTAGCAATCATCAAATAACCCAGTTCAATTGCTAATTATACAAAATTGGCAAATGGGAATACTGAAGTTACTCAGTTATGTGTCATAAGTAATTGTGGAGACAGCTAAAGTTTTCTATTATACAAATGAAGATCCAGTTGGAACACCAGCGTGTTTTTATAAAAAGGTCATTAGATAGTTCAGTATTGCTGGAAATCAGTACCTTGATCAAGTTCAGAGAGTATATGTTTATTCATTAGACTTAAAAAGCAAATGCTATTGAATTACCTACATATATGTAGATTAATTTCACTATGCAGAGATGTGTGCCGGGCAAGTGTTGCTCATGGGTTGAGTGCCAACCTATGAACCAGGAGGTCATGGTTCCATTCCCTGCCAGGGCACATGCCTGGGTTGTGGGCTCGATCTCCAGTGTGGGGCATGCAGGAGGAGTGATTCTCTCTCATCATTGATGTTTCTATCTCTTTCTATCTCTCCCTTCCTCTCTGAAATCAATAATATACACATATTTTAACAAAAGAGATACGAAACAAAATTTATACTTGAACAGCTGCTGAAAATAAACTTTCATTACTGTCGTCTTCTGTAACTTTACGATACTGACCTTGAAGATCCTCCTTGTTGTTACAACAACGTACCTTCCGCATCTTCAATTTTAATAAACGTTTATTTAGTGTGACTTCCGGAATGGCAGGCTTCCACTTCCCTGACAAACTCCAGGGGACACTCCCCTCAAAAGAAGCGAAGCGGGTGCAGACCATTAAAGATACCACTTAAAGTCTCTGGAAGTGGTCCTAAGGGCACACAACAAAGGAAGAAACATTTCTTCAAGTCAGTCTAGGAAAACGCTTTAGCAACAGCCGGGTTCTGTGGCCACGTCCCCCAGCTCTGCAACTCATAGGAGCTCATCTGCTCCAGATGGATGGAGCCAAAAAGGCGGGGACCTCTCTCCCATCAATTCTCACTCAAGATGTACTCTGTCTCCCTGGAAGGAGCAGGGCGTGAGCATTTCTCACTCTCCCACCCCAAGTAGAAGAGGCTACATTTCTGGTTCGTGCAGCCAAGAGTCTCGGATTGCACGCAGCTCCCACCGACTGCATGGAGGATCTTTTCTATCCTCTTCTTCATGCCAAGGCTATTTTCTGAGTTTATGCCTTTTAAGGTGTTTTTCCCCAGCTGCTTCATGTATTTTACCCCACCAGTTTTGAATTCTTTAATTTTTTGTCCCCCAGATTTACCTGGCCATTTATTGCCTTCATTCTCTGTGCAGAATTAAGTGAGGGCTATATAAACAGACTAGACAAATAAAAACTTATGAATAATTTTTCTTAACTGAATTTCCCTTGAAGATTTTTAAAAACGAGAATAATCAACTTCATTTTTATTTCCTCACCATGCACAAAGGCCTGTTTACTGATTTAATTTATACTAGTATTAGTATTTGTTCTAACTTACTTGTTG
>PVJC01001323.1:57685-96190 GCA_004026665.1 Murina feae
CTCCTCCCAATTCCCACCCCAACCTCTGACCTTGCCCCCCCCATTGTCCTCATCCATAGGTGTACAATTATTGTCCAGTCTCTTCACGCATCCCCCACACCCTTAACCCCCGAAAATTGTCAGTCCACTCCCTTTCTCTGCCTCTGATTCTATTCTATTCTCAAAGGATATCTTTCAGCATTTCATATAATACTGGTTGAGTGGTGATGAACTCTTTTAGCTTTTTCTTGTCTGTGAAGGTCTTTATTCGACCCTCAATTCTGATCGATAGCTTTGCTGGGTAAAGTAATTTTGGCTGTAGGTTCTTGCTATTCATCACTTTGAATATTTCTTGCCACTCCCTTCTGGCCTGCAAAGTTTCTGTTGAGAAATCAGCTGACAGTCATATGGATAAAGAACCAAGTAGAAATGAATCATACACTGAGTGAAATGAAGAATATTATGCAGACATCCAACAGCAGATGAGAGGATCGCAAGAAGCAAGTCAAAGATATGAAATATGAAGAAGCAAAACCCACCCAGCGGGACAAGCAAAAAGAAAAAAGAAAAGGAGAAAAAAGAAAAAGGATCAAAAAGTATGAAGATAGTGTAAGGAGTCTCTGGGACAACTTCAAGCGCACTAACTTACTTGGTTTTTAAAATTTGTTTGCTATCTTTCACAGACCATTTTTTTCTTTGAACATTCTTTTGAGTTCTAACATGACTACAAAGCTAGAACTGGGATAAAAATCAATCTGTAGTCCCAGTCATGTTCATAGTTGTGTCTCTTATTTAGTAGAAAAAAGATTTGTGGTTTTGATCCAATTATTAAAGAAGTATGTTGTTGCGAGTGAAACCTCTTCAATAATAAAATAGCAAAACATATCAGGGCATTGCTTGGAATGTTTATAGTCTCCTAATACACGAATTAATAGAGAAGTTTTGAGAAACTATCTTGGCCTTAGATTTAATTAAGTAATACCTGAACCACAGCTGAACTGTGGTGTAGTACACAGTGTGAAATGGAATTTTTAATTCAAAGGTTAATGAGTTAATTAGCCACATTTAAATGTTTAATTCAAATAAATGCTCAACGAGTTTTTTGTCAAGTTCAGCCATTTCTGCCCCCTTTGCTTATTTACTCTAAGAGTCCTTCCCCTTTGAGACTTGATAAATGGGAAAACATATAAGATTGGGGGGAGGAAATACAAGAATTTGATTATGTTGTATGGGATAGATGAATACATGATGATAAGAGCTGCTAAGTATTATTAATCTGATAATGATAGAGAAGTCAAGCTCTGGCCGGCTTTTTTTAAAAAATATTTTTATTGATTTCAGAGAGCAGGGAAGAGGGAGAGAGCGTCAGAAACATCAATGATGAAAGAGAATCATTGATCAGCCGCCTCCTGCATGCCCCTTACTGGAGGTCGAGCTCACAACCCAGGCATGTGCCCTTGGTTGAAATCGAACCCAGGACTCTTCAGTCCACAGGCCTATGCTCTGTCCACTGAGTCAAGCCAGCTAGGGCATCTGGCCAGCTTTTATGGTCATCGGGACAGTACATTTTGCTTGAATTACTTTCTTTCTTTGATGGATTGTAAATCATCTGAAAAGTAAAGAATTCAAAGATTATTTAACAAATCCATTTCCCACTTTTCTTGTTTCTCATGAGCAATTCCACTCCAATCTTTTTAATGAACTAGCATACCCAACTTCACAAATAAAAAATAAACAACAATGCTTGAATATATGTCAGGTACACTTGTTTGTTCTCTCTCTCTCTCCCCTCTCTGTCTCTTTGTTCTTTGCTTCTGAAATATGAGCAGCTTTATTTCCAGCATAAGGATGTAGGAAAACATCTTTAAAAATCTTTTCTACTGATTGTTTAATGGAGTTTAGAAATACTTAAGTATTATACACATGATTTGCTAACACTAAGGAAATTATACATGGCATTTTTATTATAATACTTTCAATAGAAATGTAATTTTGGCAATAATAAAGTAATATCCTAGACCTATCTCTTGCTCATAAGATGGAGCCTAATATCACTTACTATAAAATCGACAAATAATTTTAATTGGCTATGCAGCTCAACATACCCCTATCTATATGCCTGTGGTTTATTTTAGTATCTTGCTTCATCTCTGTCATTTGAGGCTTTGCATTCTAAGCCATATCTTTCCTTTCAAACTGCCAACTCCACAATTTTCCATTGGAGTGGGTCCACATCAATTAGCTCTATAGCTTTCACCCACTGTACTTCTTTTATCTGCAAACCCTCCTTACACTTCTGGCGTAAATGCGATTGGCTCATCAGCGTTAAACACATCAACCATAATGCTACTCTCAAAACAAAATTGCAGGATTATTCTGAGAAAACAAGCACTTGACTCCTTTTCAAAATGGTCCTCAATTATTCCTTAATTCAAAAGAGAAAATTGAAGTCTCACTCCTGTTGCTGTACCATGGAAGCAGAATTTCAGCGAAGCCAAACTGGAGCCAGTCACAATTACTTCTAACATGTGGTTTGAATAAATCAAAAGGCTCCATACCTCAGGCACAACCTCAACGAAGAACTGAGGGTTACATTTACTCTATGGGAAAAGAAAGACTCATTTAGTAACTTAAGTATAGCAAAAGGTAGGGCATATGGTAATTCATCCTTTTACACTTTAACATATTTTGTTTTAGTCTTGAAAGTTATCAATTACTGTATAGGGCCCTGACCAGTTTGGCTCAGTGGATAGAGCCTGTGGACTGAAGGGTCCTGGGTTCAATTCTGGTCAAAGGCATGTACCTTGGTTGAGGGCACATCCCCAGTGGGAGATGTGCAGGAGGCAGCTGATAGATGTTTCTTTCTCATCAATGTTTCTAACTCTCTATCCCTCTGTCCCTCTCTGTAAAAAATCAATAAAATATATTTAAAAAATTACTGTCTAGATATGATCAGCAGAGAATTGTAGCCCTTCTAGGATTTTCATATAATCACCAATATAAATTAGTTAAGACTCTCATAGGGAAGTATAAAGTAGGTTGAAGTTCCATTCATAATTAACCTTTTCATTGCAACTTCAAATATATGCAACAATCACAGAATAAATATGATTTTAAGAGTTTGTTTTCCCCTTACATGACTTTTACTATATGTCTTACTCCAAACCTTCACATGATAAACAAAAACTCATGGTTACTTACTCCCTTTCTTTGTATTTATTTATTTGTTATTTTGTATATATTTTATTGAGTTTTTACAGAGAGGAAGGGAGAAGGATAAAGAGTTAGAACATCGATGAGAGAGAACATCGATCAGCTGCCTCCTGCACACCCCCCCACTGGGAATGTGCCTGAAGCCAAGGTAAGTGCCTTAACTGAAATTGAATCTGGGACCCTTCAGTTCACAGGTCGACGCTCTATCCATGAGCCAAACCGGTTAGGGCACTCCCTTTCTTTTTAAATCTACAGCTATCTTTTAAACTAATGTTTTTGCTCCTAATAATGATCATAGAAGGCTCATCTTCCTGTGAGTTATATATGTTTTTCTCTCCTGCTCACATAAGAGAACTCTGATTTTGTTATTTCCGTTTGTTCTCCACTTGTTCCCTCTTGAGCATTGCTCTGCTAGACAGTTTTCTTAGGTGTTGGCGGTGCACTTCCTGGAGAAAAGGCAGGGGTAGAAGCAGTAGAGGTGGGAGACAAGGATAGGGAGGAGGAAATTTTATATATGTGTGTCTATATATACTATATATGTATTTTTTTTTTCAGAGAGAAATATCAATGATGAGAGAGAATGATAGATTGGCTGTCTCCTGCATGCCCCCCACTGGGGATCGAGCTCGCAACCTGAGCATGTGCCCTTGACCCTTCAGTCCCCAGTGTATCGCTCTATCTACTGAGCCAAACAGGCTAGGCTGGAAGAGGAAATGTATAGGACATTGGGAGGAGGGATACTTCTTGACAGGACTGGGAGCTCTGCTCCATGCAGTCATTCACAAATGAGGTCAAGTGTTTCTGTCTTTGTTCTACCACCTGGCAGGGTGTGGGTTTTGTCCATCTTGTCTAAAGGGCTTACTACCATCACATCAGGTTCTAGAAGTAGGACTCGGGGGAAGAGACAGGGAAAGGTCTATGATTTTAGTTGCAGGGTATCACAGAGAAGTTGCACATGATCCTTCTGTTCACAATTTATTTGGCAGAACACAGTTACTTGGTTACATATAGATTCGAGTTTTGCTGGCTGGCCATGTAAGACTCAAAGTAGTAGTTTCCATCACTGAAATAAAAATGGACAGAATAGAGTTGGAATATGTATTGAAAATACATTTTTGAACCACATATATTTATATATATTCAGTATTTTTTAAATACGTATGTATTTAAAACATAAATTCATGTTTACTCAGACAATATTATCTGCTACACAATTAATTGGGTCTGAGCTCTCCTTTCATTCATGAAAACATAAAACGTCTTGATCAAAAGCATATCATTGACTCCAGCTAACAGAGTTTTAAGTAAATAATATTCACCCCTTACAATGTTATTGTTGGTTGTATCCAATAAAAATATTTGCAATATACTTGCTGCAGGAAAAAATAGTGTATTACATTTAACTTTTAAAATGTGAGTCTTATTCCTAAATAACAATTCTATTTACAAATATATTTTATGCCCCAATTTGTTCCACTAAAGAAAAGGTAGCTTAAATGAAGAAATAGGTAGGTCATCATTAAGATTTGGCATTTTAATCATTGTCAACTCCAGAAAATATTAGATAAATAAAGAATAAAACTATTCTTTTACATTGGTAATATCCAAATCAACTATGAGAATAGCATGAGGAAATGAAACCAAATTAGAAATTATTTAAAATATACTCATAATATGCATGCCTTATCTTATGTATTTTCTTATTTCCTGAAGAATACTTCCAGATTTCAAGTAAACACACTAAGCAATGTAACTTGCATATTAAATGTTAAACAGTTCTAAATTATGAACCACATCTGAAATGTAGACTATTCTGCTCACCTGTAGGTTACTGGTCATAAAGCTGAGAAATCGGCTCATGTAAGTTACATTAATTGTAAATCACAAACATTATTCCAGGTGCCAAGTTTATAATGGGGACTGTTTATTCTCTGGGATGTGCTAAAGCAGGTGTGGGCATCACTGAGAGGAGCCATCCCCGCGTTTTTCATTGTTGCTTGGTAATTGCCTAATTTTTCCTTTGACACTCCCTCATAGACAGATTCCAATTACAAATGTGACGTTTTCATCCACTTGGTGTTTTAGTCCTCCAATCACTGTTTCAAAAGTTTCAGCCCATGGCAGTGCTGTTTTCTTCCAATTAATTTATAATAGTAGAATGCATTTATTCTGATATGGCAAAGGCATACTATGGTAATAGCGATACAAGCTGACTTTGCTGGCTTTAGAAGCAGAGATGATGTAGACATCAGTATTGGCTCAAATTGATGAAATTACTCCTATACAACAACTCATTTGACCAAGCTAGAGGGCACCTCGCCTTCTCTTGATGTTTGTGTATTATCCTTGGACAGTGTGTTATCATCATGGCATATAGGTGTAAAGGGGGTTGAAAAGGAACATACCAATAAATGTGAGCAATCCCCTCCACCTTTAAATAAAAGTCAACCTTTGTTTATAAAAGGTTATGTAAAACTGTTATTCATATTTTTAATCAAGTAGAACATCAATTTCATTTTTAATTGCTCTATAGTCTCCTCCCAAGTAATTTATCATATTATTGAGTCACAGTTAAAGGGTTTAAAAAGAGGCATAGAAACAGACGGAAAAGTCTTCCACTGATAATTGCTCACTGTCATTTTTGCCGAGAAATTCTGGCCTTATTTGGGGGAGGGGGAGCTTTTCCTGGGGAAGAGCCTGAGAAACAATGTATAAAGCTAGAATTTAGTAGATACCTAATGCATCCCTGTTAGTAGAATTTGTCTTCTCTTAAATAGATCAGTGCCATGGAAGTTTCTTTTAGAATCACTAATATAGTCCCATAAGGAAATAAACACTAAGGCTTTTAAAATATACATTTTAAAGATTTTTAAACATTTATTTCCATCTATTTATTTTTGGATGAAGTTGATTTTGATTCTAAAGACATAGGGACTTCTGTTCCTACTAGAGGCCCGATGCACGAATTTGTACATGGGTGGGGTCTGGCAGCCTCCCCTCCCCCTGATGGGGGCCCATTGGTGCAGGGCCAGCAGGGGGAAGGAAACGGGGGAGGTTGGCTGGCTGGCCCTGCCTTCAGTCAGGGAGGGGGATGTGATCAGGTGTGGGGCCAGCTGGGGGAAAGAGGCTGCGAGAGATTGGGGGGTGGGGACGATCAGGGCTCTGATTGGCTGGTTGGTTGCCACAGTGCGTGTCATAGCCACTGGTCGTTCCGGCCACTTGGCTTTTATATACTTGTATATACATACATTTTTCTCCTCTCATTTTTAAATTAATTGACTTTGATATAAATTTTATGAATTTTTAATAGGTATAGATATAAAAGGAGAATGGATTGCATAAACAAAGATGATGTGCAGTAAAGACAGGGATCTGTAGGAACCAGATTATGTGCAGGTAACAGGTAGGTAGAAAGAAGGGATACATTGCATGCTAATGAGAGGAAATAAAGAGCAGGTTGCTAGGTAGGATTGGTGGGTAATAATGAGAGAGCCCCATCATCTGATGATTTTCTTGTCCAAAGTTCTCCGCTAGTGGTGGCCAAGCCTGCAGAACAAAATAACACCCAATACTGGCCCCAAAATAGCACTAAAAAAAACCCCTAGAGAGCAAAAAACACACCGAAGGAGCAGTGCTAATATTTAGTGTGTGGTAGGAAGCCCGAGGCAGTCATTTAAGGTACTGCAGTCACCCAGGTTGTACTACCTGTGCCCCTACACCCCAGTGCCAAGGAGAGGACACTGTTTTCCTGTGTTGAGTGCCTACATCCAGGAAGTGTGCCAGGTGGAAGCACTATCAGTGTGCCCTCGATGTATTACCAGCTCAAACGGCACGTCTATACTTCAAGTGGATAAGAGCAGAAGAATTTGCCTCCATTCTTGCCAGACTGTATTATGGTCAAGAGACTATTCCATGGAAAATAAGTAAGGCTTAAGCCTGTTATCACAGAGTTTATTGAAATGAATAAGCCATCGCTTCAGGCGAAAGTCTATACAAATCAGTTTGATAAACCTAACTACCACTTTTTACAACACCTTTGGGCCCCTTCCAAATGGTGTCCAAGCAGCATACAGTGAATGGCTGACATTCCCCAGAAGGCACCAAGGCATTGATTTAATTGAACTTTTTCCAAACACGGAGCAGTTTCCATTCTTCTTAGTTTCCCAAAATTGAGGGCAAAGCAGAATTCAAGCATGTCCTGACAGCCCTTCATTTCAACTCTTAAAAGACTCCAGTGCCTTACATTAGCCTTTTATTTGCATCTTCAGTATCATTAGCTCGGTTTAGTAGTCTTTGATTGCACTTTCTTTTTAGCTTAGCCTTATTAAATTGCAAGATATGTTAGTACAAGATGTGTTGGTCATTACAAGGATATTCCCACTGCTTTCACATTAACTACTGTTTAGTTTCTCACACCACCTGTTCTGATGCCTGGCCATGTCATCACCTACGCGCCACCTACCTTTACGGTCAATGCTCATTTCAGATTTGTTTGGCTAAAACTAAATTGTGTGGATGCCAGTCTTTATATTTTTGCGTATAATTTTGGCATGCCAAAAACTATGATTAGCGAGTTTTAGATATCCTCATTCTATCTTCCATGTCCTATAAAATCTATTGGCTCTTCCTCTATTTAAATCTCTGGCTTCCACTCTGAAGTTTGGTATTTAGTATGTAGTTAAGTACATAGCTACACAATTTAGCATTCAGCAAGATAAGATGGCAGCAGAGCTAATGTTCTTTAGGATTTTGCATGGACTTTCTTCGGAGAGTATACAAAATACAAAGAACTAATGAGACAGAGTCTTGAACAAGCCCACGTACCTTCCTATAGTAGGACACATGCTAAATCCTGCATTTTGATAATTTTTAAAATGACTAGCTTAATTTTTAGATAAATATTAGCAGCCAACATATGCATCTTTCCTCAAGTTGCCAAATTGCTTATTTACCTCTTTGGAACTGGTGGATTGAATATATTTTATCCTGCTTTTTGAAGAGACTTTTATTGTGCTGAAAATTTACTCAAGTGAGTAGGCTTTCTATTATTTACACAAAGCCTCTAGTATAAGCCTGGATTCTGAAAAAGACGGATTTCTCCATGTCCTCAGTTTTGCTTGTCATCCTGTTTGTCTTTACTCTTTTACTCTCTCCTCTCCTGCTGCTCCTCATACGTGTGCTCGTATTGTAACATCTCATACTCATGGATGCTATTATGTTTGTACTCCTTGTATTTGATAAAAATCCAGTTGTTTTTCTTTTCTCTTCTTTCCAGAACATGCATTGCACATAATAACCCTCTTTGTTCGCCAATTCTAAAAGCACATCATTTGTTGTCTCTTAGCAACAGACTAGGAGGCTACCAGCTGTATTTATTTTTGTGCTTGATTTCTGAAGTGAAGTAGGCAAACTGCATATCATTCAAGGGATGACTAAAAGGACTTCTTTATAGTCAACAAGACTATTGAAGGGCTAAATAAAAAGTCGTAATGCATTTCGCTTAGCTTTATTTTTAAGAGATTCCAATATAATTGATTGTGCTTATTATAAGAAAAAAACAGGTTGAGGGTTGAAACCATTCTCCCCACCAAAATTTTAAAAATGAATTCAGGTTAATACAGAAGAATGATTAAGTAAGACTTAATTTAACAGGAGTGCTGGCTGAACACGCAATTTAAGACAAATGTGAATTAAATACCTTTAAAGGAGGCTGCCCCTGATCATTATGTTCTGCTCTAGGAATCTAGGACAATACTTGCAAATGCAAAGAGTTTCCTGATTCCTTTTGGTAAAAAAATAAAATAAAATAAAGTTGAATTCACTTTAAGTAGGAAATTTACTGATTAGACTATCTAGTAATAACACTTTGTGCTCTGCAGTCAGTTTAGAAGGATTATTCTTCCTCACAGTGAGGACAGTGTTCCTTTGGAAGCTGGGATGGGAGACACACAGAGACTATGAATCAGTGTGTGTGATTGTTTCCCAGAGTCTCTGTAACAAACTGCCACAAATTGAAGGGCTTAAAACACCACCAATGTATTTTTTTAAAATACTGATTTCAGAGAGGAAGGGAGAGGGTGAAAGAAATAGAAACATCAGCGATGAGAGAGAATCATGGATCGGCTGCCTCCCACACACCCCACACAGGGGACTGAGCCTGCAAACCTGGGCATGTGCCCTAACCTGGAATCCTGACCATGACCTTTTGGATCATAGGTCGATGTTTAACCACGGAGCCATGCTGGCCTGACAGTTTTCTTATAGTCCTTCTGAAGGCTCTGAGGGGAGCATCCATTGACTTGTTTTTGTTTTATTTGTTTGTTTGTTTGCTTTTGCTGGCTGCCTGTGCTCTTGGCTTCCTGTATTTTCAAATTACATCTCCACCCACTGCATCTGCATCACGTTGCTTTCCTCTCTGAAACCCCTTGTACGGGCCATGGATACTGGGCAAATAAATACCAAATGTGCGTTTGAGAATAATCAGAATTACCTTTTGACCACACATAGGCTATTGGCAGCAGATAGGCAGCTAGAGTTAATGGACTGTGGTCCCTACAATCCATCCATTGTCGCATAGCTGCTATGCAGTGACACAATCGATTCAGGTGCTTTCCAATCCGCTACACAGCACCGGGTCTCCGAGAAAGCCAACCTCAATATGTCATCACACAGGTACTTAAACATTAGAAAAGATGTAGAAAAGCTTCAAGAGGTTTTGAACTGGGAAAGCCTGACAAAGGATTTATGTATTTTACAGATTTGTTTTCTTCTGGCTCAGTACACAATTTCAGAATCCATCACCCCATCAACCATTCTCCATCAAGTGGTTGTGAATACACTGGAGCCAGGAATTTTACTACCTGTTACATTGATTGGCCAGTTAAGTGGATAAATGCCCAACATAAGAGAAGATGTGGAAAATGTATCTTGCAGAGTACAGAGATAAGCTTCCTGTCCAGATCTACCGTTAAGATATATGACTTGGAGTTTTAAAATTAAAGTCATCTTAAAACGTTTCCCTTTAAATGATGTGATTTTCTACTTCAACACTCCCCAAAAGCACTGATCTAAAAGTTATAGATGGGTTTAGAGTGAGTGTAAATTGATATCCGATTTATATAGTGTGAAAAAGTTTTAGTTCTAAAATAATCTATTTTGGTTTAATGTGCTAGGAAAGGGATTGTATAGGCTCACCCAGGATTCCTAGTATGGAAAATAGAACCACTATTAGGAGAAATTGCTGGTCCTCTGATTATGAAATTGCCAGGAGATTGACTGATTCCCAGACCCCTGGAGTTAAGACATTATTTCATCAGGATATATAGCTAGAACTAGAGAAATATTTTGTAGTTATTTCAAAATCGATTCAAGTCAATAGAATGCAGAGGCACAGAATAGGCCAGAGTAATGCAAGACGTGATGTAGATGTTGGCATCTGTTATGTCACATCACTTTTTAATTTCTCTCTGTGCTTTCCACCTGGTGTCTTAATCACATCAATAGTATTCATGCATGCACTACTGGTAAGTATGGAAGCACAGCAAGGAGGCTGCACTTGACAAATTCATTCCATTCCCCCCTTTAGACAGCTTACCTTTCTGAATACATTTTATTTACTTCTCACTGTTAACTGGACATTTTTTACTTATTCCTTTCATAAGACACTTTTTGTCTCTATATCTAATAAACATAGGCAAAATCATCTATACTTAGAAGCATATCTATATATATAAAAGGCTAAGTGACCAACCATTTGTCTATCTGACCATCTGACCAACCAACTGGCCAGCACACATGACACGCACTGGCAATTTAAAAATAAATGTTGACTCATGCATGTGCGATATTTGTCCCCATCTGACACTGGCCTCCCATTGAAATCAATTCGAAGACAATTTCCTGTAATGCCAGCATTTGTCATGACTGTTAATAAATCACAAGGACAAACTCTAGACAGAGTAGGAATATTCCTACCTGAACCTGTTTTCAGACATGGTCAGTTACATGTTGCTTTCTCTTGAGTTAGAAGAGCGTGTGACATTAAAGTCGTAAATACTTCATCAAGGAAAATTAGTCAAGCACTCTGAAAGTGTTTTTACTCTCAATGTGATATACAGGGAGATATTAGAATACATTTAATCAATTTATCAGTCATTGTTTTTATCAATGTTTTCATATCATGTTTTTGTTTTTATATCATGTCTTTGTTATATCATGTTGTTTATTAATCAATTCATATATTATTTTCATATACATTTTTCTAATTTTCTTTCATCTCTGGTACTTCTATTATTGAGAAAGGGTGAATAATGATTTTAAAATATTTTCTCCAATTAATAATATCTTTTCAATGTTCACATATCTGTGCACTGGGCCACTAGTTGCTCTATTAATAGTACATAAATGTTGCCTGGCTGGAGTGGCTCAGTGGAGATCACAATTCAATTCCCCATCAAGGCACATGCCCAGGTTGCGGGCTCGATCCCCAGTGTGGGGCATGTAGGAGGCAGCCAATCAATGATTTTTCTCTCATCGATGTTTCTATCTAGCTCCCTCTCTCTTAATCTCTGAAGTCCATAAAAATATATTTTGAAAAATAGTAACATAAGTGCTTATAAGATAAAATAATTATCTTAATGACTATACAAGGTACTCACTTTATATTATTAGAATTTGAGGAAGTACCAGAAACTAGAGTCAGGATTAAAAACAACTAAACGTTTCAGAATTTGGTGATATGTCTTAGTTTTATAGGTATTTTAAAAAGCTGTATGTTTAGAACATTTTTATTATAAAGATAATAGAAATAAGACTTTGTTTTGAATATTAAAAGAAAAATAACTTAGAATCTATAAATCCCATTCTCTTTTCATAGAGCATTAACTATATTAAGACTACCTTCTGTAGAGTATTGGCATAATCCTATATAATAAAAGCCTAATACGCAAATAGACTGAGCAATGGAATGACTGGTAAATATGAGGTGCAGTGACCACCAAGGGGCAGATGCTCAATGCAGGAGTTGCTACCAGCCCACAGGCCCCAGGCAAGCCAAAGTGGGTGCCAGTAGGGGCCCCCTGATTACCCCGCCAGTCACCCCACAGATAGGCCCTGATCACCAGCCAGTCCTAGGGACCCTACCTGTGCACAAATTTCATGCACCAGGCCTCTAGTCTAATCTAATAAAAGAGTAATATGCAAATTGACCCTCACTCCTTTATACCCTAGCCACGCCCACCAGCCAAGTCACACCTACCAGCCAATCAGAGTGGCTGTATGCAAATTAACCCAGCCAAGATGGCGGCCAGCAGCCATGGAGCTAGAGCAAACAGGAGGCTTTGTTGCACCAGCAATGGAGGAAACTGCCTGCCTAGGCCGGCTATGGCCTCTGCTCAAGGCAACAAAGTTTCAATTATAGAAGATAAGTAAACCCCAGAAACCTGATTCCAGCCAGCCTCGCTGAGACGTTGGGTTAATGGGAGCTGTGGGAAGCCTGCAAACGGCCCTCAGCCCCTTACCCAGTCTGGCCACACCCCATGGGGTGAGGATCCCCACTGGAGGGCTTGGCCAGCCTGCCAACAGCCATCAGCCCCTCACCCAGGCTGGCCAGGCATGCCAGAGGATGGATATTCCCTGAGGGGTCCCAGACTGCAAGAGGGCACAGGCTGGGCTGAGGGACTCCCCCGAGTGCACAAATTTTTGTGCACTAGGGCCCTAGTTACAGTATAGAAGAAAACATTGAGGAAAATGTAACAAAAAGTGGAAGCTTTTAGATGGCATTTAATATATAATGCCATTTCATAAGTATGCAGAATAAAAATACAGGAAATAAAAAATATCTTAGGTTTTAAGTATTTAGGAAATTTATAATACTTTATCTTAATACATTTTTCTTGCTTTATTTACAGAAAATAATAAGAGTTAGAAACCATGTGTTTCCAAATCTGTTATTGTGGTTTTAGTCTACAAGTCTGTATTAAACTGTTATTAGTTTTTATAAATGGTTAGCTTTATTTATTTATGTGTTTTGGGCAAAAACATAGTTAGGAAATAGATATGCTATCTAGGAAGCAATGAGGAATATATTCTATCTGGAAAAACATTTGTACCACCTACTCTAACTAGGAGGTTTACCAAAATTTAATAATGGATTTACAGTCTCTGGGTTAAATGTAGGAAATCTAATTTGAGAATAATCAGAATTACATTTTGACCACAGAAGGTGAGGGAAAGTTATAAAGCATAAAAGTCAGCATTATTGGATATCTAAGAAATTACATTAAACCAAGGTTACATATGTTAAACATAAAGCATATCTATAACTTATGTATCATAAACTATACATTCTATTTGTTCATATCAGTGAAATATAGATGAGATGGTGAAATCAATTAGTCATGAATCACTGCCTTTTGAAATGAATGCTAATGTTATAATTATTGATTTTTTCCATAATATTTTCTTCAAATATTGCAGAAAATATTCTTCAGTTTCAGTATAACTTTATTATTATTTTATATTCTGTGAATGTGTGCTTGTTTTACTGGATGTTCTAGTCTGTGAGACACTTTAGAGATCATATGACCTGAACACCTATTTGAACACCTTTAGCTCTGAAAATCGTTGTTTTTTTTTTCTCTATTTTAACCATAACTCAGCAGTTAAAAATCAAATAACCTGTGGTCATTAAGAAACCTCAACAAACTGAGTAAGCAAGACCATGGGGAAGGTAACTAAAAATCAAATGAGGTTATTGATCTTATCTTTGATGATATTCTGTTTCTGGCAATGATTGACTAATTTCAGACCAACTCTTCCTCTTACAAATCTTGACAAATTATAAATATTTCATGTGAAGGTCATGGAAAGCTAAAAAGACAGTGGACGTTTTGGAAGCTCAATCTTGGGTTGGAGGAAAGTGCATGATAACCTGGTTCACTCTCCCTTTTGAAATGATTACTAATTCAAAAAGCAAAAGCAGTGTAAGAAGCTGAGAAGCGGAGCAGAGATTTCTGCAGCCTCATGGGGCTCTGCTGGCCCACTTCAAATGAAGACTGGACCAATTTTCTAAGCTATTGACTGGGACTCTGAAAGGTCCGCATTGGAATGAAAGGTGAAGCATAACCAGATAATTTAGTCCTGAAAGACTAGAGCCCAACTTCACACCAGGTTAGTCTCCAATTGGAAAGAGTGGTAAAGGCCTGTTACTCTGCAGTGAATCTGCCTGACCCAAGGAACCATGAATCTTCTGTTAAGAAAGATGACAACCAGAGCCTCAACTTACCTGCATCTTTTTTACACAAATGAAGTCTATAAATCAGTGCAATAGCACCCATCTTAGACCACAAACCATTTTTAAAAGAAGAAAAGTTTAAAATATTAAGTGATGGGATATTTTGAAAACAGTGTTTCCAGACATAGAGTTTAAAATAACCATGATGTATAAATCTAAGGATGTAAGACAGAAAATATTGACAGAAATTATGAAGAGGAAGCAAATAAGAATGGGAAAAAATAATCTAATAACTTAAATTACAAGTACAATAGATTCAACAGCAGCGTTTAAGATAACTATGATTTTAAATCTAAGAATGTAAGACAAAATATTGGCAGACGTTATGAAGAGGAAGCAAATAATTCTAAAAACAATCTAATAGCTTAAATTGCAAGTACAGTAGGTTTAACAGCAGATAAGAGATAACTGAACAATAGACTTAAAAATATAGAGAGGCAACTATATGGAATATACAGCAGAGATATCGTGAGAAATAGAAACCAAAATGTGTTCTAACCAGCAATGAATAACAGTTCCTGTTGCTCCCCAGACCTGCCAACATTTGTTGTTGTCTGTCTTATTGATTAGCCTTTCTATCACTTACTTGGTAATCTTATATTGTTACTGTTTTTGATATAGTTTCATTGATTTCAGAGAGGAAAGGAGAGGGATAGGGATAGGGATGGGGGGGGGAGAGAGAGAAAGAGAGAGAGAGAGAGAGAGAGAGAGAGAGAGAGAGAGAGAGAAAGAAACATCAATTATGATAGAGAACCACTGATAGGCTGCCTCCTGCACGCCCCCCACTGGGGACCGAGCCCACAACCGGGCACGTTCCCTGACCAGGAAGCGAACCATGACCTCCTGGTTTATGGGTCAATGCTCAACCACTGAGCCACGCCAACCAGGCTCACATTGTTGTTTTGATATGCAATTATCTATTGACATATTATGCACCATATTTGTACCAGCCTTCTTTGGTGCCAGCAGTATTCTGGAACTTAGTGATATAGAAATCCCCAGGAATGTTCTTACTCATTTTGGTGGGGAGAGCGGAATCAATAAACAAGAAAATAATGAATAGAATATTTTTTTTTATTCTAATAGAGCAAAATGTCGAAGACTTTGTAACACATGATATATATTCTCAGTAATGATACATGCTATAAAGGAAATAAGTCTGGCATAAGTGGCAACTCCAAATAGATTTATAGGACACTATTGTTTAAAAGAAAACCTTAATAGTGGCACAGACTAGGGTGTTAGCTATAGAGTTGATAAATAATGTTTATAATTTGAAATATTGGCTTAGATATGTGGTAGGAGAGAGAGATAAATCAAGAGCTAATTGTGGATTTTTGGGTGTGAGATGCGACTGTTTACTGAGATGGGGAAGTCTAGATACAAAGTGTGGGAAAAAGCCAACAGCCAGAATTTATTTTGTAATAACTTGCGGTTTTGTAAAAACTAAAAAGGCAGCATGGAGTCACAAAAATCATTACTCAATCATGATTTCTCATTTTTCTCACCCAGTCTTCTGTGATTACTAGAGTAACAAGACACAGAACGCAATTTTACCATAGAAATTCAAATTACTGCTTGCAAAGAAAGAGAGATAATAGGATTTAAAACTGTTGCCTTGTCATCTTATTTACATCCCTCACCAAGAGTAGTTTAATATCCAGATGCCCGAGAAGAAAAAAAAAAGAGAAAAAGAAATTCTTTAGCATATCTGAGACCTGAAGATGCAGCCACACATTTTTATTTCGGCATTTCAAACTACTTCTCTTTCGAAGGTTCATTTACACCATGTAAGCACAGATGTCTCCTCAGTTGAAACTGCCCCTGTGCTGTGTATAGTTATATATTTCCTGCACAAATTGAATTCCTTTCCACCTCTGGTTTACATTGTAACAAGAATGTGTCTGGCCATTGTCACTGGAGGGAATGCAAGGACCCTCACTGGAAGCTTTGTGGAGGAGAGGGGTGCACATCAAGAACAGGTTCAAGTTCGCGATGACAGCCAGAGGTGGAGAGGTCCCCTGCAGTTGCTGAGCGTGTGGGTGTGTGGGAAAGACAAGGAGGAATAAAGAACTAGTTTTAGATTATTTAGTTCAAGAAACTAGATGGATGGGCGAAACCTCTGTAGCAAACACATGAAGTTTAGTGAATCTTGCCCTGGCCCATGTGGCTCAGTTGCTTGAGGGTCGTCCTGTGCATTACAAGGTCGTTGGTTCATTGCTTGGGCAGGGCATGTGCCCGGGGTGCTGGCTCGATCCCCAGTAGGGGGTGTGTGGGAGGTGGCTGATCCACATTTCTCTCTCCCTTCCTCTCTCTCTCAAAATCATAAAAATATATTTAAAATGAATGAATCTCCACAAAGTGGAATTTATCACTCATTTGGTTGGCATTTCATATCTCAGAGGACACTGTGAAAGACCATTTGAGGGGGGAAAAACAGCACAATTTCGAATTTTTATAAACTCTAAGGTATTTTATGGACTATTGTTTCCCTCCCTCCATCCCTCCCTTCTTACCTCTCTCCCTCCCCTCCTTCCTTCATTCCTTCCATCATTTCCCGTGTATTTATTTGCAATTCACCTTGGTATCCTTGAAGTCATTCCATTTAAGCAGTTGTTCATCTGGCTATACCACGTGCTGATCTTGGTTTCCTGACTCATGGAGTATTGACGGATGGTTCTGCTGTATGTGGACAAAACCCACCCTTGGGTGACTAAACAATGTTTGCAAGTCGCTTTTAAAAATCACACAGTGCCTTTTAATGTCCTCCGCAATAAATGCACCAACTTTATAGATCACCCCTTGTTTTATAGCAGCAACGTTTACAAGTGGCGTGAAACTGGAAGTAACCTCTTTGGAAACTTGTGACTTGATTTTCACATAACTGTGCATTTATTGTTACCCTGTAAATTGTCACACCATAACGTGTAGTCCAGCACATTTCAGTTTTGTTTTCTCCCTAACAAGAAATGAACTTAATATCTTTATTTTCCATCAGTTGCATTAAATATAATGAGCCTTAATATAATTACAAAGCTTCTTTTCAACCAGACTTTTATCAACCTGTACCCAAAAGTGCTGGCGATTGTGTGTGTACAATATCTAAACAAGTGTGGTTATAACCTAAAAGCTTTGTGGCTTTTATGTACTTTAGTCTGAAATGTTCACTGCTACTATTACACTTTTGCAATTACAGTGAAGTGAGGCAGAAAATAGCAGTTCAAAAAAATGTATTCAAGTAATGAAGTTTGAACCATTAGTTTCCAGGCTGTTGTTATTTTAGTAAATATTTAATCTTCCTAGCAGCATGGGCTCCTAATTGATCTTTAAGTATTATTGTTCCTGGACATTCCTAATCGACTTCTAATTGCTGCATTAAGGCAGCTACGAAGGAGTGTAACGGGTGGTGGAGACTTTTACAGTACACTGCGTCAACAGAGTACGGAGACATTGAGAATTCAACTGAGTTGAAATTTGAAGCAGACTACCCTAGTGTCCACATATTTGCTCATTTAGCTTATTTTAGAAAGTTACACCAAGTCTAGATAATATATTTGACATATGTCAACTTAGATGACACATATGCAATAACTTTATAATGTGATTAAAAATAAATTTTAAGAATTTTTTGGTAGATTCCAAGTTGCTATGTATTTAATCTTAAGTTTTATTTGTTTTGTGTGGTTTTTTTTAATATATATTTTTTAATTTCACATAGGAAGGGAGAGGGAGAGAGGAGAGAGAAACATCAGTGATGAGAGAGAATCACTGATCGGCTGCCTCCTGCACGCCCCCTACTGGGGATCAAGCCCGCAACCTGGGCATGTGCCCTGACCGGGACTCAAACCTTGACCTCCTGGTTCATAGGTCCATGCTTAGCCACTAGGCCATGCCAGCCAGGCTTAAATTTTATTTGGATACTTTTTATTTCATATCTATCTGACAGCAGGTGAATGACTATCATTAATAGTGAGGGAGTTATTGAGCATCTATATAATAGTAAAGTACTGTGAACTAGAGAAATGCAATACAACATCTTTCACCTATTTGTAATAACAGTTACATAGACGTGAAAACTGTGATATCTCGTTTTTCTGTCTTCCGATATATGCTTTGGTGTAACCAGTTATTTTACCATCTGTTATCCCCCGCTGTATGCAGTTGTTATAGTTACTAAACCTCTTCAAATGTGATACCTCCCGTGAGTGCTTCCCTTTTTCCAGAGGGTTTCTAACTATAGGGTTATTTGGCTTATCATAGATGTGCTACTTCAAGCAAGAAACTCATTAAAAATACACTAGTTAACCTTTCTTTTTTTGAAAAAGCGGAGCATTTCTGTTGAGAAACTCCACTCCCCACACTCAGCCCAGAGGTTCTCACCTCAGAAGCATGGAGATGTTTCTTTGGAGACAACAAGCGCATCTTGGAGTTTCTCCAATTACAGCTAGACCTCTGCCTGTTTTCCTGCAACTGTTAGAAAGGAGGTGTTTTTGTTTGTTTGTTTTCCCTGGGATTCCCCTGTGGCCCTTACATGTGAAATATTTATCAAGGTACAAACAGCAGGGAAGGCAGGGGACCTAGGGCTCAGCTAGAGAGACGTGCTGTGTAGTCAGCTCTGCTTGAGCACAAGGAAGCACGCGACTTCCCACGTCCATGAGGGAGTCCGTGGATTTACTTGCTTTTTTATTTTTTAAGACAATTGTTGTCACATCAAACAGAAAGATTGCAAACAGAAGGAAGAAGGAGAGAGAGAGAGAAACATCAACGATGGGAGAGAACCATGGATCAGCTGCCTTCTTTACACCTGCACACCCCATCCTGAGGATCGAGCCCACAACACGGGCATGTGTCCTGACTGGGAATCAAACTGTGACTTTCTAGTTCATAGGTCGATGCTTAACCACCGAGTCATGTCGGCAGGGCTGTATAGTATTTTTAAAGTTGCTAAGTGAAAATCTTAAATGTCCTCTTGACACACACACAAAAGTATGTAAGGTGATGGATATTAACTAAACTTATTTGGGTAATTATTTCACAATACATATGTCAAATCATGTTATATAACCTAAAATGAATGCAGTGTTGCATGTCAGTCATATGTCAATATGGCTGGGGAGGTGGGGAGAGTAAACTATTTGAATGCAGCAAAGGGGAAGAGAAAAACTATTGCTGATCTTCTAATGAAATGGCCGAAGTGATCGTAGCCAAGGTAGCAGGCACTTACCTTCCGGCAAGAAGAGCGAATGGAAAAGCCATATCCACTATTTAAGGACAAACGTCCTAAGGACAGGTCTTATCTAAGAGTAGCACAACCAAGCTCTGGCTGCTAACAACACATGGATTAGAGAAAACGAGATTTAACCAGACAACCACTGATGTGACTTAGGAAATCACAGAATGTCAAACATAGTATGGCGTGAAGAGTGACTGTGGTAGAAAATGAGGCAACGCAGAGGACAGGAAAGAGAGTGACAGAGAAGAGCTGATGCCATTTCAGGGCCCTGGTTGCCAGCACTGAGCACAGAGTCCTAATTCCAGTGGCTCATCAACCCAGCCCTGACTTTCCCTCCGTACCAGGCCTCTTTTAGTTTACAACACTTGAAACAAATCCTATATAATGAAAGCCCAGCGACTGAAGGGTGGAATGACCAGAACAACGGGTCTACCAGTCACTGTGATGTGCACTGACCACCACGGGCCAGATGCTCAACGCAGGAGCTGCCCCCCTGGTGGTAAGTGCGCTACCACAGTGGAGATGCTGTTCGGCTGACTGGGATGAGCAATGCTCCCACAGTGGGTTGATCCCTGCAGACCACACCCACTATCAGTGCATGAATCCTGTGCACTGGGCCTTTAGTATTTCATAAACCCTTTTTTTTTCATGTTTAAATATCTACCTACCTCATTTTCAACTATTCAAGGATGAAAGGCCTAACCCCCCCCCCCCAAAAAAAAAACACACACAAAAAACACAAAACCAAAAACAGATAGATGCATAGATAGTTAGATGGATAGAAACTTAAATAAACTAATTGGCACTGTGAATGGGAGGAATAGTTTTCATTTCTTTGACATGCAAGAGGTTGAAGTGTAAATACATAATTCTAATTCTAAATAGTACTACTGAAGCCTGGCTGGTGTGGCTCAGTGGCCTTCCCTGAGTTGGTCGGGTTACCATCTGGTCATCCGCAATATATACCGCTATTTTCTTCTCAATGCCCTCTTCATTGAAGAGCTAGATAATCATAAGTTTTTAGAAACATCACAGTATATTATATGTGTAAGAAATTACTTTGTGACATATTAACTAATTTAATAGATTTTGCTAAACTTCAGTTGAGACTCACGTTACCTTATTAGAAATTATCGCATTGCAACTAGTAGTTTATGTTCAATTTAGGGAAGCGATAAATACCATAAATCTGAAATGATGAGCTGGTCATACACATTGACCATTGGAGTCAAGATAAATGTAGTAGTTTTCATTGAAATTGCTTATTAAATCTGGTCAGTTTCTAAAAGGTAATTTATTTCTTCCTTAGACTTGTGATGAGAGTAGTAGCTACAGACTGTTTAATTATGAAAAAATACATGATGAATAACTGGCTAATTAAAGTCACTAAACTTCTCCATGTTTTTCCTAATTAAGCCTGTGGGAAATGGAGGGGGTATTTCCAATTACCATAAACCATGTAAATTCAATTTGAAGTTTGTCTTCAAATATAAAGATTTGGAAATCATAGTTAGTAACCAATAGAACCATTTATTTTCATAAATATAATCAAAGAAGTTTTCTTCGAGACTATGTAATTTTGAAAGGACAAATGAAAGGAAGAAGGAAAGAAGGTTTCAGGTTATAAGACTCTTTACATCAGAATATATATTATGACTATTTAAATTGACAATATCTAAACTAGGGTATGATAAAAAAAACTTTTTAACCACTTCATAGGCGAAGAAATAATTGATTTGATTCCTTCAAATAATCAGAATAGGGGAATATTTACAAAAATGAAGACAGCAAAATCATGTCTTCAATATACATTGATTATTTATAATGGCAATTAATTAAAAAGTGACAAGAGGGAAATGTTTCCTTTAGTTAGTGACAATTTTTAAGACACTATCTAGATGAAGAATACTTTTTTAATGTAAGTGCCAACAGACTATCAACTATGTAGCAACAAGGAAGCACTTTCTACAAAATTAAAACTGCCACGCATGAATTCTAAGCCATTCTCTGATATATTCATAGAGAAAATTTGGAAGCCAGAAAAGCTTATATTTATTCAGTATTGAAAAACATTCTAAAAATGGGATCACTATTTAATGTACCTATCTTTGCACATCGTTTATAAGTAGAGAGAACACATGGGAAGTGTGGTGACTTTAGGAGAAAAGATGTGTTAAGATTTTTTTTTCATTAAGATGATTTTAAATAATCTATAAAGTGATTATTTTTAGAAAAAGCGATTTCTACAATGTAAAGTAACTTCCCTCAGGGTGTATCTCAGGGAGATAGTCATTGCCTTGAGTAACCTAAGTTGATCTTCTCAGGACCATTTAGTTTGCTGAGATTTTCATTTAAGAAAAATTATTTATCTGCAGTCATTTAAATGTCACAATGCAAATTCAGGATTTACCCATCATCCACTTTAATTATGAAATCCTGACATTCACATTTGCTTGATTCCTAATACATTTCCATCATAGACATAAATAAATCTTCTTACCCAAGTTTTATTTATTGGAGCTCTTCAGCTGTGTGGAATAAAACATAAGCAAAGATGACTTTGAGTATCTTAAAAATAGCATAGTAGTAATAAAGATAATTAACATGCATTGAGCCTTGTGCCATGGACTGTGCTAGCAACATCACACAAATTACTTTTATGTAACATCACAAAAAGTGCTAGTGTTTCCTCTCTTCTGATTTTATTGATTCAGCCTCTTCCAGGCATCTTACCGTGTTGTTACTGCAAAGCAAGTTCTTAACTATTTCCAGAAGAAATATTTCCCATGCAGAGTTTCTATAGAGGTCAGATTGGGACTTGGTGGACTTTCCATCTCAGGGTGGCCTGCCCTTAGAAACATTTTGAAATTGAATATAAATGCCCACAGGGTGTTCCTGGTGCAAGAGCGTGGTTAGTTCATGCAGCGACTCATCCCATAAATATATGTATAATCCTATCTGTCAACATCCGTAGCCTCTCAGTGATATGTCAGTTTCTAGAGAATATTAAAATGTAACTAAAACTTTTGCAGGCCCTGACTAGGAAATATGTTAAAACTTTTATATCTAAACCTTCCATGTTTTGTTTGCTTCACCTGAATTCTTCTGGCAAACAAGTCACAAAAATAGTCTCCATAAAAATTTTAAGATGTGTGGCAGCATTGAATATATAGACTCAAGGTATCTTATTCCCCAAATCACTAATGCATCCTCTTTTCTTGGCATTTTCCCATAAGATTTCATTTAATGTTACCCTCTAAGGTGTTACCTAGAAATGTTACATAAATTGATTAAATATTATGTAGCCTTTTGTAAATATCTGCAAGCCTTCAAATGATTACTTTTATTTATTTTGTTTATGAGTCTCTAATGAAATGTTTTGGAGTTTGCATCCATACATTTTCTGCATGAAACTATTTTTAGGAGAAAGCAACCAGTGATAGCAATGTTAATATAGATCGTAATATAGATTTTTATTATTGCATGTGCTGGTGACACAGCTACAAAAAAAGAACCCCCTTCCTTCACAGAGCTTACCCTCCCTGTGGTGCGGTGCAGAAAACCACCTATAATAAAGACACAAAATGAAATCTAGCCTTACATTTAACTTTTAGCTTCCTACACACTTCTTTCTCCCCAAACCTCTCCACCACTGACCTAGGGTACACACACTTTGCTATTACTGAATTCAGAAGATTGACATTCATTTCAGTATCCTGATACATTTCATCAATTCCTTTGACATTCGCATTTTTCTTGAGCTCTCCTGGCTTTTCCTAAACCAATAACTGATAAACGTTCTACTGCCTCTGGTTTTACTCCTCTCGTTTCCCACAAGCCATGCAGGCATCTCTCAGCTTCATTTGAGTCCAGGTTCATTAAAACCATTCATTGACTGACCCTGATTATTTCTCCAGTGTCATGTCTTGTCATTTCTCTGACTTATACTCTAGTGTCCAGAGGAACCTGTCCCCATATTAACTCTTCCATTGGAGGCTTTTGACCAACTCTTCTTCTTGCTGGGATACACTTTCTAACTTTTCACAAATCTGGTTTCTACTTAGTGAAGTGTATGGCCAAAGAGGACAGCCTTTCACCGCAGACCAATCTGGGCTCAAATAGTAATTCTGTCATTTGTCCAGCAACATGAGTCGGAAAAGTTTCTACGGCTTAAGCCTTTAAAATTAGCATAACGTGGTACTCATTTTGTAAGGTTGCAGAAAATAGCATGTCATAAATTATGTCAAGGTCTTCAGTGTCTTGTGAAGGGGTACAAACTATGCCATCCCAAAATATGCCCCTTTGGAGCTTTCAGCAACTTAGAATCAACATATGCAAGCAGAGTTCATTGTCATCCCCTTATCTGCCTAAAAGCAGGACATAATTTCATGCAGTGTCTTCTCACTGTGTGGGTGAGGAGAATATTCTTATCCCCGGATTTTAAGAGCCAACTCAGAGATAAATTTGCATAAACAGATCTTACTAAAATAGAGATTAAGTAACCTTGGCCTTCCCTTAGTTCCTCCATATAGTTCCTGGTCCCTTCCCCATGATTTAATGTCCTCTGGCACACAGACCACACTTCCTTTGATGAAATGGTACCTAAGCCCTCAGTCTATTGCTCCATTGAGTTTCACTTCTTCCCTGTGAACTTCTGTGCACATAAAATACTTATAAAACTGTAGACTTTCTTTCTTTTAATACATCCTTCGTTAGTTCAATTTATGCAGCCCCTATTTCCAAAACCTGCACATGTAAAGAAAACATTTTTTCTTTAGAGGGCAGGAATTAGGTCTAATTCATATTTCTCTTTTTAAGTATACTTTTATTGATTTCACAGAGGAAGGAGAGAGAAACATCAGTGATGAAAGAGAATCAGCAGTGATCAGCTGACTCCTTCCCTCCCCACACTGGGGATGGAGCTGAACCTGGGCATGTGCCCTGACCAGGAATCGAACCCTTACCTCCTGGTTCATTGGTCAATGCTCAGCTACAGAGGCTAATTCATAATTGCTGATGCTTATTGTACAAAAGCTGGGCTAATTCATAATTGCTGATGCTTATTGTACAAAAGTTAATAAATATGTATGTTTTATTAATATCAATTATAAAAATTATAACTGTTACTTGATAAAGATTCTGTAGATGGTAATAACTCCATAAGAATATTTTATTTCCTGGATTTTTAGCTTTAATTTTTATTTTGTTAGAGTAAGGTCACACTCGAAAGGGCTAAAGATGCTTTCAGTAAGTACATAACAAAAAGCCACTTGAAAATCTGCACTGCTGCTGTGTAATATGCTCCGTATTATTTGCGGTGCAGAAATTACTAGGTAGCTTTACATTTTTGACAGTTAGTCAACCTCTTCTTCTGACCATACCACCTTTGAGGGCTAAGAGACCTCTGCAGATTAAGTAGTCCTTGAAATGAATATGCCTGGGATGGTTTCTATGGATGCTTAAAAATAGATAATGGTTTATTTATGCCCTTCCCTCCCTACCCATTGTCCCTGACTAAGGGGTTTGTAATCACGGAGCACAGTGTAAATAGAGCAGATCAGCAATTTGATATCACTCAGGGATGGGGATAAATAGCTATTAATCTAATTACTGACACCTATTACAATACAAAATGTGATAAAACATCTCTGTGTCTTGACAGGATGTACCTTTAAATCATTTTCCCTCCCACCATGCATAGGCAGATTGTGCACAGTGAAGATATAGGGGCAAAATGATAAAAAACAACTCATATCTCATTCTAATTCCCCTCAACAATAAAAAAAAATGTGAAAAATTTCACATTCAACAGCATTTCCAATTTCTAGTCCACTTGGTAGCTGTACATTTGGCAGCTGCAAACAAGATGGGAGCGCTATAAGCTGACACTTTCCGTGTAATTATAAGAAATGTAAGATTTCACATATAAATTCTGTCTATTGCTACTTCACAATTGTCTGGCTGCTTTCTTTGGTTTCAGCAACAGAATATTCTGCCATTTTCTTTCCATAGGGTCCTCACCTGTGAGGTAACAGTAATGTACAGAGAACTATCTTATTTCTAGCAAAATAAATGATTCTATTGAAATGTGTTCAGGACATGCAGCTGAAAGTTTCAGAACTCTTGGAAGGTTTCATATGAGTGAGCACATTCCTGATATGGCTGCATATCTCTAGCACTGCACAGCAGAAAGAATGAATTTATTACCAAGACAGCAGTTCTCAACCTTCCTGACGCCGCGACCCTTTAATACAGTTCCTCATGTTGTGGTGACCCCCAACCGTAAAATTATTTTCGTTGCTACTTTATAACTGTAATGTTGCTACTGTTATGAATTGTAATGTAAATATCTAATATGCAGGATGGTCTTAGGCGGCCCCTGGGAAAGGGTCATTCGACCCCCAAAGGGGTCGCGACCCACAGGTTGAGAACCACTGCCTTAGTAGCTTAAAACAACAAAGTGTATTATATTGCAATTCTCTATGTTAGAGCCCAACATGAGTCTCACTGGGCAAAAAGCAAGGTGTCAGCAGAGTTTTCTTCTTGTCCAGAGGATGAGAGAATGGCCTCTCATGATACCTTGCAATTAAAAAACAAAATGGCTACTGCAAATTGATTCCCAGCTTCTTAGACACTGTTCTACTCCTTAGCTTTTGGTCTCATTCCCCATCTTCAAAGCCAGCAGGAGTGGGTCACTTCTTCCTCCCACTGCATCACTGCCTTTGTGTTCTGTACTCAAACTCATTGTTCCACTTCTAAAGATCCTTGCAATTGCAGTTGCCACACCCCAGCACATTAGAAGAATCTCTTTATTTGTGTGTGTGTGTGTGTGTGTGTGTGTGTGTGTGTATTCGGGCTTCAGAGAGGAAGGGAGAGGGAGAGAGAGAAATATCAGTGATGAAAGAATCCTTGATCAGCTGCCTCCTGCATGCCCCCTACTGGGAATTGAGTCTAGTGCTCTTGACCACAGTTGAACCCAGGTCCTTTCAGTCCACAGTCTGACACTCTGTCATCCACTGAGCCAAACCAACAAGGGCAGTAGTATCTTTATTTTAACATGACTCCAATTTCTACAGAAAACAGAACAAATAGGTTATGTACACACACACACACACACACACACACAATAGCATCTCAACCTGTGGGTCATGACCCCTTTGGGGATCCGACGACCCTTTCACAGGGGTCGCCTAAGACCATCCTGCATATCAGATATTTACATTATGATTCATAACAATCGATCTCTATATCTGTTGATCAGTTGGTCTATCGATAGACATATTGGAAGGATGGGTAGGTAGGTGATAGATAGATAGATAGATAGATAGATAGATAGATAGATAGATAGATAGATAGATTTTAAGGAATTGGCTCACACCGCT
Organism: Murina feae; assembly: GCA_004026665.1. Classification (NCBI taxonomy): domain Eukaryota; kingdom Metazoa; phylum Chordata; class Mammalia; order Chiroptera; family Vespertilionidae; genus Murina; species Murina feae. The sequence goes on from PVJC01001323.1 coordinate 84,786, forward strand.
GTGGGAACTGGTGGTCTGAAACCTGCTGTGAAAACTGGCAGAATGAAGACCCAGGAAAGAGATGTTGCAGTGTGAATAGTCTGGAGCCTGAATCCCCCCTTTCTCAGCAACCTCAACCACCCACATTATGGGGAGTGATCTGTATTATGCATTATCTGCTGAATTAAATGAATCATATCCAGGCTGCTTTTTTGGGGGGCCCAACATTTGGATACAGTGAACTAGCAAAATAGACCCACAAAAATTAACCAGCCACAGAAACATAGTCTAAGCAACTTTCTCAACCTAAATGAGAAAAGTGGTTGTGACAATAAAAATGAAGATGTACCCAGGAAAGTGACACTGGCAAAAACTTCCCGTTAAAGGACCTGAGAGATATGTCAAGACATTAAAACTGCAGAGGATAAAATATCGGAAGCTCATCCAAACTTAGGAGTTATAATTCATCAAGGCATAGAGCGATGCTCACTGTATATCATAAATCATACAGTGAGGAAAAGAGAGCATTGTTCAAACTTGATAAGTTATTTTTTTTCTAAACTGGGAGAAATAACATTATAATTCTCAGTGTTTCTATGCTTAACATTGTAGTGACCTACTTATCTACTAGTTGTACCATGGTTTTTAAATTGCTGTTAGTACTCTATACATATTTGATCAGCAATTAATGGGTTTTTAATGTTTTAACAACAATAACAAAAATAAGATTATTCTTTACTTATAATTTTGTAGCTGGGTATTGCTTTTTTGTTCACACATTCTCATAGGAAAGTTTAATTTTATGCAATACTAGATATTTCTGACACACAACAACTTGAACATAGTTTTTTCAACTGAGTGAAAAAAATTAAAGCAGATTTCAGATACATGAATTTTGAATAAGGGCATGCTATATTTTATAAACTAGTCATAGTTTATGAAGAGTGAGTTCACACCAACATTCTGATCAACATCTTTTTAAGTCTCAGTCAGGTAAATTCTTATAAATGAATTAGATCTCTTTTGATATGCTAATTGATTTCTCACAATGACTTGGAATTTTAAAAGATAAAATAACTGCAATAAGTTAAGATTTTTTTTGGCTCTGGAAGTAGCATTTATGTAGCCTGTCTCAAAAATCTGCAGTAGATAAAAAATTCTAATTACTTTATGAATTAAGAATCGTCATTATATAATCAGAATGAAAACAACAGACTTATTTTTTTTATTAATATAGGATATCTGAACAGTCAACACAAATATAGGGCCATTTCTTGAAATAACAATAATAGCATGAATTTAATAAAAAATATAACCAATTAAATAATAACTTTACTAAATTTTTTAATCAAGTTACTTGTTTGAATTCAACAGTCCATCAAAATTTAGATTGAGAATCTTATTTTCAGTAAGCCACTTATTCTGTGCTTGTTTTCATCAGTTTTGTCATAAAATATTTTCTAATTGCATCCAAATTATTTTTGCATATGTTACTACTTATAAATATGACTAAATGCGAATTTGCATGGACATAGCTATATCAACTTATGTTTTATGTACCAACTTGGAAATGCAAACTGGCATTCTTACTGGATATCCATTTTCAATTAACTTGATACAACAAATATACTAAAACAACATGAAGTCACTTGTTAATAATAATCATAAATATTTTTCATTCCTTTTTGTTTTCCATTATCTCAACTTTAAGTACTTTTTCAAAACAAGGTACTTGCAATTCTTGAGACTGAAGCAAAGTGTGTTGGTAGAAAATATATTTTCCTTAAACATCAAAATCATTTAATGTATGCAAGCTGATATTTTCTATGCATCATTTAGAAAGGTCAAGTTTTTATTCTAATACACATACAAGTACTAAGTAAAGATTTTGACATTCTCATGTATATTTTGGTTCAACATAAAAGATGACTATATGCAGATGTTTATGTGCACATAATATGTTTTATATCTATGCACACATTATAGGTAGATACATGCTTGTATATATGCATATATATCATAAATAATACAAGGAACAAAATTACATTTGTTGAAATCTGATTTGTAATTGGTTGTCAGAATTTGCAACAACGAGGCATATCTAGTGTCCTGATTTCTCCTTGCTACATAGGTCTGTCATTCCTTTGGCCTACCCAGTAGAAATGTAGAGATTTGCAATAGCTTAGCAGATCCACACGTGAATAGTATATTACTGCAATTATATTTCACACTATGTTAGCAACATTATACTGGCTTTGGAGCCTGGTTTCACTAGTGTCTTCTCTATCAAAGTTCTTAAAAACCCAAACATGTGTCCACTTGCAGCTTTGTAGGGCATGAGCATTCAGGTGATGTTGTAGGTTTTATTTAAAGTATATTTGCAGGCTACTATCTAAATGTTTGAAACCAAAACCCACAATGTTCTTACCCAATGATTCCTGAGCCATTGGCCAACAAATTACATGTTATTCTAGCAATACTGCTAGGATCTGTGAATGTTAGCTTTTCATGGACAGTATGTAGCAGTAACACAAAGCAAATATTTGACTTGACTTTAGAGGACTTTGTAAGGCTATTAAATTTCCATTGAAATATGACTTATGGCCTTTGTATTTTTAACCTTGCAAAAGATCTAAAAAATAGACATCATTTTAGTTGAACAAACTACACCAATTATCTGCTTGTCCACAGTTGACAAATCATTTCATTTTCTTGGTTCAATGTGATAGTAAAAAAATAAAAATGTCTTTTACTATAATTAAAGTATATTGCTGTGTATCATTCAGTGACAATCCAGAGCAAATTTCAGTTACTCTAAGGACAGATTTTTTTTGGCAATAGACTCAACAGAAAGTGTAAAAAAGATTTAAGAAATGTCTTGAATGCTGAGCTCAGAAGTTAGCACCAAATGCCATCAATCTATATCCTTCTGAGACTAAAAGGCTTACAAGAGTTATATCAAACTTACATAACTTATTCCGGTTCTTAAACCAATACTGGGAAGAACAAATTCTTATTTTTTTGAAATTATCAAGCTGATACTGGAAAGTACAAATCCTGTTTTTTGTAGTAGTGCCAATTATTTCAAATTTTGACCATAATTCCATTAAACACCTGCTTAATTAATTAAATTATAAATACTGGGAAGCAGAACTTTTTTTTAAATGTAACTTCTTTTAATAGGAAATTTTTTAAAAATCCTAATTTAATGTATAACACACTTGCAAAGTTCATCATCAACTTTACCTTGTGCTCAGGCTAACATCTTAATATTAATCCATTATCATTCTTAATGTTAATTTTATAACTTATCACTAGTTATCTCACAAAAATCTCAAGCACAGGTAGTTTTAATTTCTGGATGAGAAAATAAAAAGTAGTTCCGAAATTTAATTAATCACATCATATCTATATATCTATATCTATATCTATATCTACATATCTATATCTCCTTGGGGAAAATTCTTATGGGAATATCATGATTATTTAAAATAATTATTTAAAATGATTATTTAAAAAATATTTAAAACACAAATATCACAATTTTGAACGCAAAATTGTTTTCTTGTTTAGTTTAGCAGTACTGTAAATTTTTAATGAAAAGTTGCCTTTCAATTCTTAGCTTATTTCTTTATCTACTTACTGAATATTTAACACTTAAGCTAGTACAATCAGTAATATATACATGCAATTATAAATAATACATGATACTCATGTTTAAATGACATTTCACAGGTTATGTCAAAAGATGATCACTGAAATATAAACATATTAACATTATGAAAGCGCCTCTCAACTATAATGATGTTAAATACATTTAGAGCATTGTAAAAGGTAAAAGAATAACTCTGTAACTGACTTGAATGTTTTAAAATCATAACAATGTCTTTTATAATTTTTATTGAATTTACATAGGTTTAAGGTGCACAGGTCTATAATACATCATTTGCATACTGTATTGTGTGCCTACCACCCAAGTCAAGTCTCCTTCCATAAAAAAATATTAGTATCTTAAGATAATTATTGGTGGAAACTTAGAAATAGGAAGAAACATTATTTTTATAAGACCATAACAAAGGATAAAGTTTTTTGAAAGCTCAGAGGAGAGAGAAGTAAATAAATAAAGAAAATCATTTCAAAAGTTAATTGGATATTTTTTCCTCGTTTTTAGGACAATGTTAATTTTTTGTAGGACTCAAAGAAATTATCATATTTTATTAATTTTGTGATCATACCAGAAGAAAGCTATTTATTGGAGAGGTAATTATTTGATATTATTGATGATGGACTATATTTTGAATTTATAGAATATAAATGTAATACATATTATCAATTAAAAGCCTTGATTCCAATTTATAACCATAAACAACTGGGTAAATTTATAGTTTGACCACTGACAGAATATGAATTATGTTTAATGATAAAACAAATGTTAAGCTTTTTAAAATTAAGTAAATATTTGTATATGCTGAAAAAAGATATTGAAGGAGGAGTTTGTATTCTAAGAGCAAGCCAGCTAGCCAGCTGGCATGTCGCAGTGGCTGAGCTTGGGCCTATGAAACAGGAGGTCATGATTGGATTCCTGGTCAGGGCACATGGCCAGATTGTGGGCTCAATCCCCAGTAGGGGGCGTGCAGGAGGCAGCCAATCAATGATTCTCTCTCATTGATGTTTCTATTCCTCTCTCCCTTCCTCTCTGAAATCAAGAAAAATAAATTAAAAAAAAATAAGAGCAAGTCAACCAACTATGAACCAGAATGAAGTGTATATAAATATAACACAAGCAAATAGCAGAGACTAGGAAAAAGGCAGCCCAAACATTTTAAATTTGTAACAAATATTGTGTCAACCTTTCCTTTAAAATGTAGCTCTGCAGTACCTTTGATATGAAGAAAGTTAACATGAGGATGTTCAAAGTAAAAATGTAGTCTGCTAAGTACAGGTTGCAATGGAGATAAAGATGGCTATTTTTAAACATGAGCATTTGCAATACATATTCATCAGCACTAATTCTTCTAACTGCAATCACATCTTATTTTAAGTTGAGACACACTGGCAATTTTTGCCTTTCTTCTGGTGAAAGAACAATCGCATTGGAGAGCCATGCCATTCCCCCAGGGATGAGTTTACTGTGCATTTGGGATAGCACTTTGCTAGGAGTGGAATAGCAGTGTTGATTTTTACATTTTAAACGATGCTTCAAAACACACACGGTGAGAGCAGTTTCACACAGGGAGGCATTTTCCCACCCATTTCATTTGAATGTGAGTTAAATTCTAAATTACAGTAATTGTGAACTGTTTTCATGTTACTATAAAGTTTCAAATTGTGGGCTAGATCCGTATTCTGGAAGCAGAATGTTATCAATAGAAAATGATTTTCAAAACTCGTTCCTACTGATTTTTTTTTTACTTGAGATATTTTCTTTGTATGCAGGGTAAATTCCAGTGATTACATGCTAAATCAGAGTATTAAAATGAGCACCATCGTCATGATCCAATATGTTGAGGTAGAGAGGAACTTGCTGCTTTAACCTTTTCAAGTTGTTTGATCTACGTAGTTTTAGAATGGAAACCTGTGTGGGTCCTTGCGTAAGAACAATTTAAAGAAATCAAAAGAGATGGCTCTTCTGAAACTGTTTATTTCTAATTGATATTAATCATCTATATTTCCACCCCACAGTTCTTTCTTAAAACTGCCATTTCACAAAACTAAAATGACAATATAGTAAAAGCACAGATTAGACCAGTTAAACAGGTAATGAAGATATTATTGGAGGCTCTTGAAACAGACAAGAGAGAACAATAACTCAATCTGAACCTAATTTCTTAAACACTGGGGGATCAGAAGAGGCATTTTTTAAAAATATATTTTATTGATTTTAACTTTTCTTTTATCTTCAGGCCAGGAGGTAGCTTTATGCTCTGAGCATCATGTGCAATGACTAGGAAATAGGGATCGTAAAGGATGGTTTCTGTGTCCTGGGGAGAGACAGTCCTAAGTTGTAAAACTGCTTGATTCTTTTAAAAAGAATCAAGTGCATTTATATCTCAGAGAGGCAGAGAAAGAATTGGTAATTCCAAGTTTACTAAAGTAAATGCTCTAAGAAAGGTGGGTGGGGGGTGACAGACTCTAGGGTTAGAGTACACTGTGTGGATCCTATAAGGGCCAGGATAGGAGGGAGGCCCTGGGCTTCGAGGAAGAAGTCTGAAGTTCAGTCAATCTTGGAGAAAGATGAAGGCAGTGTCGTCGGTATTTTTTAAAATTTGTTTTTAGGACTATTTGGAAAAAAATCTTTATTGTGGAAGGTGTTACGTATGGCCCCCTCTCTCCCCCACTGACTTCTTCCAGCCCACCCCCGCCTCCTACCCCAGGCCTGCAACCACTCTGTCCGTGTCCATGGGTTACGCACATATGCATGCAAGTTCTTTGGTTGATCTTGTCCCTCCCACCCAAGACTGTTTTTTTGTTTTGTTTTGTTTTGTTTCATTTTTTTAAGAACAGATTTAGGTTCACAACAATATTGAGGGGAAGACTGAGATTTCTCATGTACTTTGGCCAACCCATATGCACCTCAGCATCCCCACCAGATGGTACATTTGCTACGCTCAAACAACCTACACTGACACGTCAAAATCACCCAAGACATAGCTTACAGTTGTGTTCACTATTGATGTTTATGCTCTGTGAATTGGACAAATGTATAATGACATATATTCATCATTATGCCATCACACAGAGTAGTTTCACTGCCATAAAAATTCTCTGTGCTTCTCCCATTCATCCCTCCCCCTGTTCCAACTCCTGGCAACCAGTGATCGATCCTTTTACCATTTTCATAATTTTGCCTTTTCCACAATTTCATAGTTGGAATAATCTAGTGTGTAGCCTGTTCTGACACAGTGCACGGTCCAGATAGAGGGGCAGGGAGAGGATGCTGGGAGGCACTGAGCCTCAGGGTGGCCCAGAGAACAGCTACCCTGGACCAAGGATGCACAAGACACACACCACGTAGAGTCTCAAAGACCAGAAGGCTTCTCCTCATTGAAACTTCTCATTGAAGATGATGTTAGTCGCGAGTGACCTCAGAGTACTAAAAGTAAAAAACAAAACCTGCCAACTTGAGTTCTACCTCCAGTAGGAATACCTTTTTTTCTTTTTATTAAATTTATCTTTATTGTTGAAAGTATTACATATATCCCCTTTGTGTTTTTTATTTTTAATTTTTCCCACTGATCCTCTCCACTCCACACTCGCCCCTCCCAAGTCTTCATCATACTATTGTCTGTGTCCAGGGGCTATGCTTACATGCATATAAATCCCCCTGGTAATTTCTCTCCTCCACCCCCTACCCCCACCTTGCCTCTGAAGTTCTTCAATGTGTTCCATGTTTCTATGTCTATGAGTAGTAATGTTTTTCAAAACTAAAGGGAAAAAATAAGGACTTTGTTTCAGACATCCAAAAGCTGAAAGACCTAACAACCAACTGATCCGTAATAGAAAAAAAATGAAATGAAAACCTCAAGCAGGGGAAAAATGATACCAACTGGATGAAAAACACTGAAAAGAGTAACTTTTTTTTAGTTATGTAGTTCTGTAAAATATAATAGACTGTTTAAAGCAAAAGTAAAAGCAGTACATTGTGGGAATTTTAATATATTGAGTAATACATTCTCTTACAACATAAGCACCAAGGCCAGGAAAGGACAGATGACAGCATATTTTTGGAAAATTCTTATAATTTAAGTGACATAGTCTATCACTCCAAAGCAGATTATGATACATTAAAGTGCTGTCATGTAACCCAGATACAACCGCTAAAACAGCATAGAGTTATAGACAAGAGATGGAAAGGAGATAAAATGAAATAACAATGAGTAGTAATCTTATTCAAAAGAAGGGTATAGAAAGAGAAAAAAAGAGAATAAAGAAGACCAGAAACAAATAGAATGCAAATTTCAAAATTATAGATTTAAACCCAGAACATATCAAAATCGCACAAAAAATAGAAATTATTCAAACACGCCAATTAAAAGGCAAAGATGGTGCCCAGTTGGCATGATTCAGAGGGTGAGCATTGACTAATGAACAAGGAGGCACAGTTCAGCTCCTGGTCAGGGCACATGCCTGGGTTGTGGGCTTGATCCCCATTAGGGGGCGTGCAGGAGTCAGCCAATCAATGATTCTCTTCATTGATGTTTCTATCTCGCTTTCCCTCTCTCTTCTTCTCGGAAGTCAGTAAAAATATATTTAAAAAAGGCAAAAATGGTAATGATAATTTTACAAGTACATTAATTTGACCTTAATTTCAATTAGGAAACGTAATAATTTCTCTGCAGAAGATCACTTCCTGTAGTCAGTGCCTGGGCTTTGAAGCATCAGCAGCTGGGTGTTGGGTTATTTTCCAGTGATAGCCATAGTGTGCCAAGAGAATTTCAGGGTGCATAGATAAAGTCAGGGCAAAAGTAAAGGGGACCCCATGGAACTAATCAAATGAGCTGAGGAAACACCAAAGCACTTGGCATAGTGACTACCACACAGAAGAAAGTAAAATAGTTGTTGAAGAAAATGCATTTCTTTTCAAGGTGTCAGGTTAATAAGGTAACAGAAAATGCGTGTGTAATTGTTGGGTGTTTTCCTCGTAACGATTTTAATGGTGGCACAACGAATTCAGTAATGCCTGGTGTGAAGACTTTCTTTATTTTACAACCTATTCTATTTGATGAGGTAGTGACATGCACAAGACAGACCACTGCTGGAATGGCTTTAAACTAGAATTTTCACTTAAAACTTTTATGAGAGTGTTTACACTCCAGTTACTTGTGAGCTTCCAGAAAGTTCTAGGAACCTTTACTTGGGACGCTCCCTATGGAACTGAGATAAATGATAGGACTTCTGAGTCACATGTGACTTCTTTCAGTTGATTCTGAGTCGTGAGGCTGACTTCCTGGGAGTAATTCATCAATTTTTGCTAGGAAATCCTTAAAGAAGTAAATCTTTTTTTTTTTTTTTTTTTTTTTTTTGCAGCAAAGGTTCAAAAGCCATCAATAAAGTCTAGTGCTTTGGCAGATACTGTTAAATGGTGAGCTAATTGACAAGGATTTGTACATAGCTTTACCTGAGCCACTGTGGGTTTTGGCACATCAGAAGAGAATTCAGAGTTAAAGAACAGAACAATCTTTGGGCCAAACTCAAACTGTTGAAATGGTGCTGCCCACATCCTTGAAATTGCGCCCGGATCCTTTTTATCTAAGGGCCTTTGTTCTCACTATTTTCTCTGCCTGAAACTTCCCTAAAATCTTCAACTGCCTTATTCTCTTAGTTAATTTATGAGCCTCCTTCAATTATCATCTCAGAAAAAAACTTACGTGAACACCTGTTCTTTGAATACAGGAAGAAGGAAGTCCCTTCCATCGGCAACATGACACTGCTTTTTTATTTTTTGTTTTTTAAAATTTTCTTTCTGATCTCGAATCTAAAAAAATTGATTTTATTTTAAGTAATTTTAACAGTTACATATAGCTCTGGAGCCGAAATTTCGCTAATGTGTTTTAACTTTCTTTACGCAGACTGAAGTGGCATTTCTTTTATTATTCTTTGGAACCCCATAAAATCACCGAACACAACTATTAAATGTAATAGCTGCACACATTAGAAATTCAAGGTTGAAGTAACTAGAATGAAACAGCAGATTCTGAAGGAACAAGACTGTCACTTAGTGTCAATGTTACAATTCCATTTATCAGCTCCATTAACTTAATGGTTAAAGGAAAGAAATGCCTCCATACTTTCCTCTCCCTGGTGCGTATCCACTCTCAGACACATCTAAACTGATGCTAATAGAGAGTAAAAGGATGCTTTCAGCATTCTTTTATGTGGCTTTTATTGTTTTCCATAAAATTCCGTCAGAGGGATTAAACTAATGATTCTACACATCCAGTCCAGCCTTCTGAACTCCAATTCTTACTTTTCTGATTTTCGTTCAGCCCATCTTTTTCACTTCTTTAAGTTGGAGTACTTTTTTGTTGTTGTTGTTTTCAGAGAGGAAGAGAGAGGGAAAGAGAGAGAAAACATCAGTGTTGAGAAACATGGGTTGGCTGCCTCCTGCACGCCCCCTACTGGGGATCAAGTCCATAGTTCTGGGCATGTGCCCTGACTGGGAATGGAATCCTGGTTCATAGGCCGACACTCAACCACTGAGCCACGCAGACTGGGTATCTTAGAGTGCTTTTATCATGTGAACGTTGAAAAAAGTCAGAAACCCCTTCAAATAAAAATAGGTGCTTCATGCCAGCCTAATTTATATTGCAGACAGCTGCACAATAGACTTTCGGCCATTTATGCTGAAAAGCCCAATTGGTAAGGTATAGTAAAATTTTACTGCTTGTCTCAGTAAAACAGAGAGCCATTCCTATCCCTGCGTTGCAGTTGAAAAGTTCAGCCTTTATCTGTTTAGCCAGCTTTAATTCAAGAATAGGTCTCCTTCCACAGACACAGAAATGCTGAGTCCCCCAGCCCCTTACAGCCAGGCCCCGCACAGCCTCATTTACCTGCTGATGCTGGTGAATTCACTCCTTCCTCTTAGGAAGTTCACCTTGTCCTGCTTATAAAGGAGCTTACCTGCTGAATGTGTCAATAGCTCTTGTGGCTCTACCAATTATTGTGCCTGAATTCGCTGACAAATATTAATTATGCCATGTTATTACTCGGGCACTTTTAAATTTGCTTGTGATCTCTGGAGAATTCTGAGTGATAGCCAGAATATTTAAATGAAATCTATAAATTAATGTTGACACAAAGTTTATTGCCAGGAATCAATATGTCATAGATGTAGATGTCTGATTAGAAAGGTAATTATCTCAATTTCTTTCATGTTCAGTTTTTACCTACACCAGTATATTTTGAAATATTTAACCAAAGCTGTATATAACCTCGGTGTTTTTAGCCTGAGAGGCACTCGTATAAGATTTGCTAAGGGATCTGAAGTGATAGTTAAAGAAAGTCAGTCATATCAGCAATGGCTGTCTTTTTCTAGAATGAAATTTTTAAGTTTTTTTCTTGACCCGAAAAGCTACTTTTATGCCTCTGTCCCACTGCTTCCAAATTGTGTTGCTTTGGTTGATTTGCATAAAACAATTTTTGATGACAATTATTTTAACTGTTTCCAGAGGATACAATAACTGCTTATTGTGAGAAATCGCATGAGATAAAATATAATTGTCTTTTGCTAAAAACCATGGAGTATCATAACTAAAGTATGAAACCTCAATACCAAAATGCCTGCAAACATAAATGTATTTTTATACATGTATTATCTAAACTAATAAAAGCGAAATATTAAAATTAACCGTTTCTCCGAGACAGGGTAAGCCACGCCCACCAGCCAATCAGAGCGGCTGTATGCAAATTAGCCCAGCCAACATGGC
>PVJC01001324.1:0-74977 GCA_004026665.1 Murina feae
AACCACCCCCTGCTAGCCTGGTCACCCCTCGTGGCACCCCTCCCGACCTGGTTGCCCCACGCAGTCTGCTGTTCGGTCATTTGGTCATCCCTCATGGTCCCCCCACTGGCCTGCTTGCTCCACACAGCCTGCTGTTCTGTCCTCACCTTGTGGACCGGGTCACCCTATGCAGCCTGCTTGTTCAATCATTTGGTCATCCTCACTAAGCTCCCTACTGGCCTGGTCGTAGGTAGCCATCTTGTGACGATGTGAGGGTTAATTTCCATATTACCTCTTTATTCTATAGGATTATATAGGATGTATCATTCTTTCTTTAAAGAATGTCCACTCTTGGCTCTAGCATTCAGTGTTGTCTGGAGGGTCTATCCAGGAAAATTAGATTTTAAAAAGGTAGTAAAAGTCATTCAAATTGGAGATGAAAAAAAATGTAATCTGTACTTGTAGATTGTATTCTCTTGTATATGGAGAGTCCTAAGGAAACCACATACACACAGAAACACACACACACACACACACACACGACACACAACCATTAGTGAATTTGGCAAGGTTGCAAGATCAACATACAAAAACTCAGTTGTCTTTCTATAAAACAGCATCAAACACTCCAAAAATGAACTTAAAAAACAAGCCCACTACCTAGCATTCAACAGTGATAGTTTTCTTCAGGGTGTGTTTCTAGCAGAAAGAGAAAGAAAGAATGCAAGCTATCCATTTGGAATCATACTTACATTAACTTTGGAGAGTGGAAATGAAGGCTTAGAGGTTGTACTTGACTGAAGACACTGCTGTTTGAGTCCCTGTGTTTACACATACATGTAGCACAGTGGTGGGTCCATAGTAAACTTGTTATTGTTGAACTGTGAAGCATAGGGTTACTCTGAAGCTGTCCGTTGTGTTAAACATGAGAGCCTCCTGTTCCCTTGGCCATGTTTCCTAACTGGCATATTTTCATTTCTTTTAGGACGACAGTCCAATTTCCAGATCTGATCCTTTTAGAAAAAAATTATATAAATATAATATAAAATACATATTTGGCCTAGAAAGACACTCAGAGCAATTAATTGAGGCAAGTAAATAGAGGATGCTAATCTCTAGTTTTTTTCTTAAAGAAATGTCACAACTTATTTCCAAAATGGGGAGAGAATAGTGGAGGGGTCCCATTACAAAAACAAACCTTTGAATACATTTTTTAATTTAATTTCTAAAGTTCCCCCCTGTTCCTGATAGTTATTGTAAATCACTAGCAAGCCACCAAGACTTCAGAGCCAGAATGATAGTTAAAGTTACCAATTGTTTTAAATATCAGTTAGCAATTTGTTTTATTCAATGGGAGAAAGAATCAGAAAATATAATTCACAAAAGGATTTAACATTTATATAATTTGAGTTCACTTTTCTCTCCTGGATTAAAGACAGAATAAAAACCTTTTAGTCTTTAAAACTTTGGCATAAATTATTCCACAAATTTTGTACATATGATAAAATAGCAGTGAAAGGTTATCATATTGATTGTTAATATTACACCAGGCATATTGCTGAGGTACATTTGACTAGGGTTTCGCAATTTATTGGCTTTATCGACATTTTGGGTTGGGTAATTTTTTATGTGGGGGCTTTTCTATGCATTTTAGAGTGTTTAGCAGGATCCTTGGCCTCGAACAAATATATACCAATAACATCTGCTCCAAATCATGAAAATAAAAAATGACATATGGGGCATAATCACCCTTGAGTGAGAACTTTACAACCTCACCACAACTTTAAGGTGGTATCATTGTGATTCCCGTTTTATATACTATATCCACAGAAGTGAAGTGGGAGGAGGTTAACTTCCTCTAGGACACATACCTAATAAGTGCTAGAGTCAAAAGTTGATGCTAGACTTAATCTTGATGCTTCCATGCCCCATCCTGACCACCAGATTCTCTTATTGAATTCTTATTTGTTTATACAGGGCACAGCTAGTAAGAAAGGGATATTGCACTAAGAAGCCATGACAATAAATACGCTAATATTTCAGTATTAGATAACATTTTATCTAACCTATTTGAACCCACATACCCCCAACTGCTTTTTTAAATTGATTATTTCAAGTGTAATTGTCACTAAATGGGAATAGGTCTAGATGCCCATTGTTTCTGTAATATTATAAATCCAAACAATATTTTTATTACACTTAATGAGGTGACATTGCTTAATAAGATTATATAGGTTTCACATGTATATTTCTATAATACATGATCTGTAAATTGCATTGTGTGCTCACCACCCAAAGTCAAATCATCCTCTGTCACCATTTTACCCTTTACTGACCTCTCACACACTTTCCTCTGGCAACCAACCATACTGTCTATGAGTTCCAGTTTTATGTCCCTCATATGAATTGCAGGTTTTATGTTTTTCTCAATTCATTTTAAGGGACAATAAGGTCTGATGGCAAAAGTGTGGATCTGGTGTCAGCTTGCCTTTGTTTGAATGCAGTCTCTGCTTTTTATTAGTTGTGTGATTTGGTCTTTCTGTACCCAAGTGTCCCCACGTATACACATGATGTATCTCCACATCGAGTTTGCGCTAGGATGAAATGAAACACGGGTTCTGTAATTGTTAAATCTTAGTTTTAAAATCTTACTTGTTTTAAGCCCATCACTTTAATAGAATAAAGTACCAGAAGTATATATTATCCTTGCTTTGCTGAAAGAACTAGCCGAACACTTTCTCTGCTAAACCCTGAAGAGAATCTGAATTTCTGGGTCAGATACAGCCACTGTTTCTCCAACACTGTTTTCTGAGATGTGTGTTTTATGTTTTTACTAACCCAACTCTTGCCAGGCAGGTCTCTCTGAAAACTTTGGGTCCTACCCTACACTGCTGCTACATAACTGACTGGAAAAGCTACAGAGTTCATTCATTTCTTTATTCAGTCATTTGCCCCTTAAATAGCTATCACTTTCTATTTTCCAGATTATGTTGTAAGTGCTGGATGATAAGGAAGTGTTGCCTTTTCTATAAAAAATGTTGTGGGAATTGTAAAATATAGGCCCTGTCATATTTCAAATCTGAACTCAACCATTATCTTCCTATTTGGCTCCAACCAGTTTGCTTAGCCTCTCTGTGCTGGTTCCTCATGTATTCAAGTGCTGCAGTCATGGTTCCTGCCTCACGGGGTTGTTAGAGTAGATTAGATGGTATGTGCACACCACACAGTACCCCTCTAGCCTGTAGCATACATGTGCTCTAAATGGTAAATTATATTCTTGGCTCCTATAAGATAGTTCTGAAATAATAGTAATAAAAAGAAAACTGCGAAAATGTCCAGCCCAGTTGCAAGAATGACCAGAGTACCCACAGGATTTTGCAATGGCCAAACCTAGTGTACTGGTGCAGCCAAAGTTGTACCCAGACCGCCAAAGAGTGGTGTTTATTTTTGTTACTCTTTTATGTGGTAGAAAACAGTCTGGGTTCAAGGGAGGGATATGCCCTCATCCTCTCTCTCGGAATCTTTTCCTGTGATGCTCACCTCACTGATATCTTTTATCCTCAGTACCTTTGCCACTTACTCCTAGGCTTTATAAAATGTATTCTTTATAAATCAATTATTCTTAATACGTTTTACCTCCCTAATTAGATTCTAAATTTGCAAGTAGGACACATATCTTTCTCTTTTTCTAGTTGTTTTTAGTAGTTTCATATAGTGGTATTAGATTAATACATGTTAATTCACTAGTCAAAAATAGTAATGTGGAAAATCAGTGGGTTTTGCTCAAAAAGGTTGGAAGATGCTGACCTACTTTTCCTTCAGTTGCCCGTGTCCTACAGACAACAGTTATATTTATTTATTTTCCTCTGACATAGCTTTCGAGAACATTTGAGAAGCTTTTATTTGTTGTTTATTAATAAAATTTACTTTTAAACTGGCATATTTGCAACCTCAGTTTTTAAAAGCCTACTAATTGTTCTCTTAATAAAGGAACGTGACGGCTAAGTAGATGATCACATTAAATGCTGTGTAACATAAGTCGCTTCTCTGCAGCTGCTCTTAGGAATGCCCTGAAGACCTGCAGCTGGACGCTGCTGGTGGCTGTTGGGCCCAAGTCTTGCCTCTCCAGTGTTTTATTTACTAGCATTTCATGAACTATAATTTTCATCCTGTTCATAACATCTCTGGTATATAATTACTTCCATCTTTCACTTCATATTTTTTATGGTTTGAGTAGTGACAGGTCAGCTGTGGGTGGGTTTAAATGCATTTTTCCTAACCAGACCATGGTATATAAGTGTGTGTGTGTGTGTGTGTGTGTGTGTGTGTGTGTGTGTTTATGAAAGAGAGAGAGAGAGAGAGAGAGAGAGAGAGAGAGAGAGAGAGAGAGAGAGAGAATATAAATGGGAATGCAAGCGATATAGCCTGGGACCTTCCCTTTGTGCTCCTTCTCCAGCTGTCTTTCCTCCCCTTCTGCACCCCTCATGTGAGTACTTGAGTCAGTCTTCATGGCTCAGTCTGTTTATCTCTGATCTGAAAGTGCTACTGGTCCTGAGACCATCCTGACCCAGGCAAAGGGCATCATCAGTCTCACTGTGATGTTATTGTGACAGTGAATCCAGTTTTAGAAAGGAAGGGCGTTTCTTTGTGAAGAAGTTCCTGCTGAGCACCCAGTTTACAGAAGCTCCGTCTCTGTCTTGGTTCCCGGTTTATGAATAACTGAAATTCAACCTCGGACCCTAAGCCTTATGACTAACGCTCTTGCCCAAGGTCTTTCCTGCCTCCTTCTCTGTGCTCCTGGAAGTCTGCCACTGTGTACTACTAGCTCTCCTGCTTCACCTATTCACCCATCCCCATTTCCTTTTGTGGGTAATTATTTCAGTGAAACTTCTGTGGGTAATTATTTCAGTGAATTGCACCTGTCACAGCCTCGATTCTGGGATGTCCCCGATCTGCTCTGCTAGCTGCTGAGTCAGCCCTGAATCACACTCTCTATGGGTAGCATTTGAATCAACTAAAGTTGGCTGTGCAAGCTCAGTGCAGGCAGTGAAAACTGATTGCTGACAGCATCATGGAGGCAGCGTGGGAACGGAAGCCTCTGGAAGGTGATCCATTTAACCCCATTTCTTCCAAAGGATTGACTCTAAAATAATTATATTGAATTGGGATTGAATAGTGTTACGCAGTGGCCTTTGACTTCCATTTGGAAAAAGAAAATGTATCATAGTATAAACATGATATAATGAGCATGAGTGGGATTTGATGGCATAAAATTTTTACATATGGTATTATATCATTTCTCCCAGGAGGAGGAAGAAATGATTAACTTCATTAAAATGAATGAATACTGTAGGCCTCCGGGTACCATTAACTAAAGGTATTGCTTTTGTGTGCCTGTATGTAAGGGAGTGTGGGCTAACTGGAATACATAGGAAATTCCTAAATAGAATACATTGAAAGCATTGATCCAGAAATTAAAATTGTTTGTAATTGATTAATCTCTATATTTTCCCCCATGGTAGGACTGTTTTTACCTTAGAAAAACACACATTTTATTTTCAACCTATACACACTACCCTATGTAAGGACAATTGATGTGACTTGAATTTGTTGGTTAACTACAGAAATATTATAAGATTTGCTTGTATGAATGTAACAACTTTTCTATTTCAATTTTTAAAATTGCTTTTAAATTGAATTTATGGGGCTGGCATTGGTTAAGGAAACAATACAGGTTTCAAGTGCGCAGCTCTATAGCACATCATCTTCATACTGAATCCTGTCTCTGTTTGCCACCATTTATCACCTCTCGCCCTTTTCAACCTCTCTGACCCCCTTTGCCTCCAGCAGTCACCATGCTGTTATCTGCGACTGTTTTATTTGTTCCTTAACCCTTTCACCTTTTTCATCCAGCTCCCAATCCACCTCCTTTCTGACAATTCTCAGTCTGTTCTGCGCATCTATGATTCCATTTCTATTATGTTTGTTAGTTAATTTTTTTCATTAGACTCCACATGTAAGTGAAATCATATGATATTTGTCTCTCTCTGACTGGCTTATTTTACTTAGCATGATACTCTCCAGGTCCATCTATGCTGTTGCAAA
This sequence comes from Murina feae, assembly GCA_004026665.1. NCBI lineage: Eukaryota > Metazoa > Chordata > Mammalia > Chiroptera > Vespertilionidae > Murina > Murina feae. The sequence continues at coordinate 6,085 of PVJC01001324.1, forward strand.
AGGTAAGATTTCCCTTCATTTTTATGGCCGATTTAGTATTCTGTTGTGTAAATGTACCACAGATTTTTTTTTATCCACTCATCTACTGATGGGCATTTGGACTGCTTCCAATCTTGGCTGTTGTGAATAATGCTGCAATGAACATAGGAGTGCATATGTTCTTTTGAATTAAGTTACTTCGGATATATACCCAGAAGTAGAATTGTTGGATCTGTTTCAATTTTTTTTGAGTCCACATGATATATAAGTAGTATGGCCCAAGCACATGTAAAATACTTAGACAATTTTATTTCCATTTCCTAAACCAGGAAGTGGAAATGAGCTACACTTGACCATTTAACTGTATTTTTTAACAATTTGTTAAGTGATTCTGAAACATTATACTGCAACAGTGTCATAAGGATTTCGTTGCTCTCTGTTAGGAAACTAAGGCTCAAAGACATTCAGGGATTTTCCTAAGGTTATAATAATAAATGGCTGAATCAGAATTTGAATTCTGTTCAGCAGATCTGGTGTCCACCAGGGGTCCATGCCTACCCTAGTCTGCATCCCATCAGGCAATGAAAGTGAGTTATTAAACGAAGTTCAAGTTTGTCTCTAAAATCTCCCACTTGATAGCCCTCTGAACACTGTTCTTGTCGAGATAACAGTGCTCATCTCTCTTAGTATTTTACCCTCATATTCATTGGCCATTTAGTGATAACCTCCATGTAATGCCTTCTTCTGGGCACATGATGAAGCACAAACAAATATATGAGATTGTTCTCTCCTGGTAGCTTACTTTTCCAGTTAGCGGATGAAAATTATGCCACTACAAAAAAGTAATAAAAATGTTCAAGTATGTCAAATGGGAGAGTGGAGGGGATGCTCCCTGTGATCTAGAACAGATGAGGGAAGGTGAAAGATAATGGAGCATAGAAAAAAACAGGAGCTACTTTGAAGAAGTGACGTGGGACCAGTTTGGTCAGCCTGGAGTGATGCTGATCTAGTTTCTTTCACAATAATCATTTTGAAAAGCGCTCCTGCACACTTACCAGAGTCACTTTCCTTTTCAAACATTTTAATCTTTTTAGTAGTTTAATAGTTTAACATTGCAATATTTTAAATTTAAACTAAGATTGGATGGTGTGCACACATGCAATAGACAGAGGATGTCTAATAGGATTGTGCAGGAAACCTATATAATGTTATTAACCAATGTCACCCCCATAAATTTAATCTAGAAAAAAGATTAAATTTTTAAGTTAATTTCCATCTTCCATTTCTTAAATATGAAGCCCGTAACAGCATCAGTCATTTCTGATTTGATTACTTCTATATCTCTAACACCTACAACTGTTTCTAGCAGGTAGCAGTTTCTTAATAAAGGTTTGGTGAAAGAGTTACACATGACATACAAAAACATTCTTCATTCTGCTTTTTAATTACCAAAGCAGCTCATATGAAAGAGTTTTACATTGTTGGCTGCTCTTAATAAATTATCTGGCTACTGTTACAAACCAGGGGCATTCACTTGTTTTATCATTTTGTTGTAGCATTGCTATAGGTGAGGAAAGATGGATCTTTTACCAAGGTCTCAGTTCATTTTTTTAAATAAAACAGGCCCCACTTTACTATCCTAAATTGAAACTCATAAATAAGATAATCTAATAAGATAAGGCAAATTACATAGGCTGTGTAACATATAATTTTAAAAATCAGTATAATTTCATATTGTTATTGTAAAATGAAAATATGAGGAGAGCTATTTTTATGAATGTCTGTGTATCTCAAAGGCAAATACTTAGGCATATAAATAATAAAAGTCATAAAAGGTAGTCAGGTATACCTAAATGGAGAAGCTGCATGAATCTGAAGCTTCATTTGCACACTGGTGGGGGAGTGTTATATTGGTGATTCATACTATGACAGGTGTTGCAGTTGGTGACTTTTTTTTTTTTTGAAATGGTGACAACTCCTGGTAAATTTCCAAACCAAATAAGTTTTATGCGCTTCCCGGCTTACATAATGATTGCATTTTGGAAAAGTAAACAAAACAAAACAAAAAAAACAACAGTGAACTATAAAAGTGTGCAAACAATACTTGTAAGACATTCACTTAAAATGAGTTCTAGGCTCAGATCATTATAAACAAGTCATTCTGAAAGGTGGGGAAAGCCTGGCACATGGGCCATAATGAGGCCCTGGCTGTCATTTGGTCTGGCCCAGGCTTTAGGGGTGAGTTCATTCAATGTTTGGTCAAGTGTAGCAAGCTCATTTTTAAATTGACAATTTTGTGTGGTGTGTGAATGATGTTATAAACGTCCAAATGGCCCTTGGCAGAAAAAAAACTTCCCTGCCCCTGTGGATGGATATGTGGTGGGGCATTTGGAAGCTGCATGGAGCATACTGTGCATTGTAGAACATGTAGTACCCACCACATGTCAGCACGCCCCCATCCTCACCCCTCTCCCCCATACTCATGGAATCTACATACGTGTATATTATCATGAATTTAAAAGATTTGTGCCTCCAGGTAGTACTATCTGTCCCCTTTGGGACCATTGCAATTGACAAATGGAGAGACCTAGGCAAAATTTAATTTATTAATCTCCCGCCTTCGGTTGAGGTGCTAATTCCTCCCCTCAATTAAATCTGCTATTACTGATGCTGGTTGCCTTCAGTCAGTATTTCATCCCTTCCTTTCTCAGTGCTCATGCTGTCCTCAAGACTCATCTTCCTGGAAATATCCTGGGCTTTAAGCCTAGTCTTTGCGAAACTTACTGTCATTCAGCAACTTAATAAAATCTGACAAATTAACTCACAATATATTACTGCTTATATAAAGGGACTTCAAGTTTTACTTCCTATTTTTTCTTACTTAGATCAGGCTAAGCCATGCATGTTAAAATCCAGACCTCTGGCATGTATCTTGGAAAGAAGTGTTCAGTTATGTTGGCTTGCCAAAGCCTTATATAATTTTACTAAACATCTATTATAGACCAGAATCTGTCAGATTATTTAATATTATGAAGACTCAGATTTTTCTTCTGTGAAATAGAAATGATAATTAGAACTCAAGTTATTGTGTCTGTGACTATTACAGGATATCCCCCTGTGTAAAAACGGATACCATACAACCAAGTGCACAGGTAATGTTAGGGCTCATGGTCAACACAAAGTCCTCGCCTTTCAGCTTATTGTCAATCTGTGGTTCTCAATTAAGGGTGATGTTGGTGGAGGTGTGAGGGTTAGTTATAACTGGCATTTATTGGCAAGGTTAGAGGGATGCTACTTATCAAATGTCAGTAGCAACAATGGAGAAGAAACCTGCTATAGATATATGTAATATGTGTTGTTAATTCACTGAATTTGCTTTTCATCTGCTTTCTTTTATTCTTTTTCTTAAATATATTTTTATTGATTTCCGAGAGGAAGGGAGAGCGAGAGAGAGATAGCAATATGAACGGTGAGAGAGAATCCTTGATTGTATGCCTCTGGCATGCCCAGCACTGAGGATCAGGATGCACCCCTGGGCATGTGCCCTGACTGGGGAACGAACTATGACCTCCAGGTTCATAGATCAATGCTAAACCTCAGAGCCACATCAGCAGGTCTTTCTTTTAGTCTTGAAGAGAAGAAACTAAGGAAATTAACTCAGATTCATTGAGTTGACTTATTTCTCCAATTAAAGCCAGCCTGAATTGTCAAATGTATATTCTAAGAATCAAATGTGAGAACAAGATATACAACTTCACACACTTATAAATACATATGCTTTAATTTTTGTTGCTATCTTAGGCACATCTATTTTAATTTTCCCTTCTGTATAGCTTTCCCATTTTTAGAATTTATGAAGCTAATATCTTGACACATGCTTTAGAAGACTTTTTCACTCTAGAAAAGAAGGACAAATCCAGCCGCTTTCTCTTACTACCTTGTTAGAAGAAACTATTGAGTTGGGAGCATTTATATATTGCTCTAAGCATGGGGCTCAGAGATGGTTCTAATATTGTTACTCTATTTAGCACATAGGCAGCTAGTACTCTCCTGCACATTCTGGTTTTGATTAATCTCTACTGCCTTCACATTTTTATAAGGAGCAAGAAACCTCAGGCATGGTGTAAACATACACATATACATACACTTTGAAGAGAAATAGGTGAAACAGGCTTAAATGATATCAAGAAAAGCCTGTTTGTGGCACTGGGGCCCCTCATCTGTGGGACTTTCTGAGCAAATGTTAGTGCATGGCAAGTGCTGGCCGTGCGAGTGAGAGCTCTCCAGGGAAGTTTTTATCTCAAGCTCCAATTTTTCCAAGATGCCAGAAAATCCTTTCCTTGCCAAAACAAAGTGGGTCTCTTAGGAGAATGAAGGCCCGAGTAGGAGCGAAGCCCCATCATGTGTCCTGCTCAGAAACATGCTCCCATTGGCCAGCATTGCAGCATGTCTGGATTGAACCAGAAAGGAGAGAAAGTGCCTTTTTCATTCTGGATGGCATTATTGAATCAGAACTGTGCTCTTCACTATTCCTTGTGTTCCCCAGTTTGATTTTTTAAAAGTGGAACTAAATGTGGGACTGTATTCATAATGATTTTTAAAGGATCCATTTCAATATTAGTGTGTATAAAACTGTTCAGCCAAGTCAATTTCTTGATGTCATTTTCCAACCCTTGGAAACATCAGAATTGAACTGAGAGGTAAGTGACTAAGTTAGACACGGGTAACACCACCTACACTTTCTTCTTGTTTGTTAAACTAAACCCCTAGGTCAGTTCGGAATTGCACGCTTAAGTGGTGAATTATTTCCCTTTTCTTTTGAACCTATTTTGGAAATGAGAATGTATAATAAAGCATATTTATATAATTTTAATAAAATGGATAAGATAGATATAATAGTCATGTGTTATCAGATTCCCCTCCCTCAATTCCTACAAGCACATTGCTGGGCAGAAATATAGTTATTAACACATGCTGCATCAATTACGTGGATGTATGGGAGAAGATCTAGCCTTTTTTTTTTTGGCTTTGTTTGTTATCTGGTTGTCAACCTCTGTAGCAAGTTTTTGGAGTATGACAACAGCAGCAAAGTTTTTAAAATTGGAGGCTAAACCATTTTAAATTCATGGAAACAACTATTCAATGAACCCTGTTCTGGGAACTCTTCAGGTGGAAGGGTGTCTTTTTCATTGTCCCTAATTGTAAATTATCTACTTGTTCTTATGAAAATAGAGCTCCAAATCTGCTATAATTCAATTTGGTGTCTTAACTAGGAAGCACACACAGAAAGTGGCTCAATCAGCGACTGCCTGAAAGAAAGTTGTCTGTTGTGTGGCTGCTCGAGGTTCAAAAAGGGTTGTTAATTCTTATTATTACATTACAAGCCTGGGAGATGATACGAATCACATGCTCCCTCAGTTGTCAGAATTCTTCATGTGAGTTCAACCAGTGAGATCAGAGCAACCAATAAGCCTCAAAGGAGCCAGTGCAATTTGCAAAATAGTCACCTGCCCATCAATATTTGTAATTTTGATTCCATTATTTTATTTCCTGATATTGCCTTTCATTCAGTTGTACAAAATTTTTAGTCATCTATTGTTCCCCGCCCCCCCCCCGTAATTGAAGAAAGAGCACATGTTCCATTTTTAAATACTTTTGATTGTAATTGTGTTATTTGCATAATTTGGTTGACTGTGTTTTTTGTGTCTAATTTGTCTTATGGCTATTTCACTTATCAAAGGTATCTAGACATCAGCAATAATTTGTGCATATAAATATGTAGAAACAATATTTGATTTACTACTGTGAAATATTGGATGTCTTTAAATTGCCATGGAAGTGTTTATTAATTCTTTAATAGTAGATGAAGCTCATGATTGCTTTTAAAAATTCTCAATTTCACAATGTTAAGAGGAGCATGTATTAAAAAATAAAAGAACAGCAGTCATCCCAGGAAATCTTTTGCAGCATACTTAGAAACAAAATACTTTTTTTTCCAGTGATGGAAAATGTGGTATCTGTAGCATATGCATTATCAGCATGTTCTGGGAAGTGTGATAATTTAGCAGCATTACATGGAAAGGATTTTTAGCTTGTTTTGAGATAAATGAACGTTTCATAAATGGGAAAGTAATGTGGTAAGAATCATGTTTTCCGTCTGAATAAATGAAACCAATATTTTGCCTATTGTACAAACCTTTCAGATTGACAAAGAGTGATAAAAAAAACTATTTTTTAAAACTTTTCCCTAACATGAAAAAATATTTTAGGGACTACATTATAAAGTAGATATTATAATTGTGGATTTCACTAGAAATGAGTGAAATAAGTTTTATATCAGTGGCGCTTTTTGGATGTATATCTTTTCATAAACATTTGATAGAGGATTGTTGCATTGGTTTGTAAAGACATTTTATGACATTGATTTTGTATTGATAGTTTTTTATTCCTTCAGTGTACTAAGATAGACTCTGCAATATAATCTAAGCATTATAATAAAAAGCTTATTCTGCTTAGTATCTGTGTATCATGGATGAGTTTATTATATTTGTCTACCATAAAGTAACTTAGGTCTCCATTACTGTGCATGGGCAAATAGTGGTTTTGAATGATATTGAAATAAGTAATTGTAATAACAGATTATCATTTTGCTTGATTTAGTTCTTTTGAATTTTAGGATTTTTTGTTGTAGAAAATATTGCCAAATTATCCAACAATGTATTTATAAATATTAGTAGTTCTACATATGAGCTGAAGTTATTGACTGATTCATCACCTCACTTACTCATTCACCAAATATTTATTGAGTGCCTGCTAGATGCTAGAATAAGATATCTTGTTTATTTCCTCTAGCTATAAGCTGCTTTTGGTTAAATTATATGTTTAATTCCAAAAGTCAGCTCCAACTTCTAGTATTCAAATTGGTGTTAGACAAAAAATGTGTGTTTTTGTTGTGGAAGGAAATTTTGGTTGCAAAGGAGAACAAGAGAATTGGGAAACTAAAGACCTACCATTAGTCAGATAATCACTGCGCTAGAACAGGACTGACTTTTAAAAATGAACTAGTATTCCAAAGAACTTAAATGTATAACCAATCCACAGATACTGACATCAGTAAGCTGATGTCAGAGGGGAGACTGGTCAAGGGCTGGATGGAGATGGGCAAAGGGAGAGAACATGAGGACACTTGTAATAGTGTCAACAATAAAAATAATGTCAAAAAATTGAAAGTAGTATGTTAAAAAGCCTCCAGGAGATATCTTGTGAGTAAAAAGCCCTATATAGGAAACTGATGAACTATGCAATTCTTTTCCAACCTCTTTTCCTGCTGGACAGTTTAAGCAACATTCAGCAAAAGCCAGAATAATTTGGATTTTAATGGATTTCAGTGCCTTCAGCACAAAGCTTTTTAAGTCTCTATCACCTGATACTATCTCCAGGGGATATGCTTGTTGTTATTTAAAAAAAAAAATCAAGTCAGAGACATTCAATATTTGAAATTTATTTTTCTGTTCCCTATTTAAAGTGTATTGAGGTGAATGTAATTTTCATACTACTCAAGTCATCTTACAAATTTGGTTGGTTTCCATTTCCACATGACTGTTTATAGGAAAAATCCCAGGATAATGACACACTGATGGAATGTCGGTAAATAGCTGAATGTCCCTGTTCTCGTACCATCAAATGTGGGAACAGTGGGGCATCTTCCCCACATTCAGGGTGGGGTGGGATGGGGAAACTTCCCCTCTTTATCCCCTTAATTTTTCTGCCTGGCCTAAGAAATACATGGACAGGAGACAGACTAGCAAGAGAAAATAATCAAATTTATTACATATGTACATGTGGGGGTTCTATAAGAATATGGGATCCAAGAACAAAGCAGGCAGTTGAGATTCATATGGGTTTTTGAGCTAAGGAGAAAAGAGGGTGATGGTTTGACCTTTAGAGGGGAAGAAGGCAATTCCCATGGAAATAGGGATAATGTTTGGTAAATAAATGTTTCCAGGGCCATCGACAATGAGGGACAGAGAGGACTTTAGTCACAGGGGCCTCACTTAGTCCTCCCTGTCAGTCACGTCTAGTTCATGTTAAATTACAGTTATCTATGATGATAGCTCCCTTCCTGGAGAAGTTACTCCATCTAAACTTTTTTTTTAGGAGTTGGGGGAAGGTCAAAGGTTTTTCTTAAATCTTCTGTTTCTTAAAAATAACCAACTTAAAAATAATCTGTCCCCCAAAAGGCACATTGTGGTGGCAAAGTCTGCTCCCCTCCATAGCTTTTCTCAATGTATATTCTGGGGAACTGTATTAATGGGCTTCATCCACAAAATAATCTGTACAGGAGTAAATTTGGGAAATACTGGGTTGAACAGAGTTATACAGTTTATTAATTTGAGAACATTTCAGCATCTTCAGTTGTAATTATGCACTGTGAATCTCTGAAAGAGGGGTATAAATGTTCCAAACCTATTCATCAGTTGACAAGTATTTCCTTATTACTAACTAGAGGCCCGGTGCATGAAATTCGTGCATGGAGTGGGAGTAGGGGCTGGGGTGGTGTCCCTCAGCCCAATCTTCACCCTTTCCAATCTGGGACCCCTTGAGGGATGTCCGACTGCCCGTTTAGGCCTGATCCCACCAGTGGTATTGGGCCTAAACGGGCAGTCGGACATCCCTTTCACAATCCAGGACTGCTGGCTCCCAACCTCTCGCCTGCCGATTGCCCCTAACTACTCCCCTGCCAGCCTGATCAACGTCTAACTGCTCCTGTGCTGGCCTGATTGCCCCTAACTGCCCTCCCCCTGCTAGGATGGTACCCCCCAACTGTCCTCCCCTGCAGGCCTGGGTTCCCCCTAACTGCCCTCCCCTGCAGGCCTGGGTCCCTCCCAACTGCCCTCTCTTGCTTGCCATCTTGTGGTGGCCATCTTTGACCACATGGGGACAGCCATCTTGCGATGGTCAATTTGCATATTAATCTTTTATTAGATAGGATGCTCATAGTGTAATAATATACTCATGTTTATAATGTCACATGCACTGTTTTCAAAAGGATTGATCTTGAACATCTTGTAAAACATCTGCCATGACTACTGTATGATGGGGCTGACTTTAGGAAGTGCTGTCTTAATCTTATCTGCTCTTCCTCAAATTTTAGAGTTACTTCATAAACTTTGAGTGAGTTTTATTCAATTCGCATCCTCTGAGGTCACCTCAGAATATATGTGACTTCTAGGGGTCTTAAATATAGAAGTGAAAAGAACAGCAAATTACTAATTATAGTAACAACACTAATACTTTTCAAGTAAGTCTATAGCATTTTTATAAGTGCTTTCAAATATTGTCACTTGATGTTTACAACAAACTGGTGGTAAATTCATTTTTTCATGTTTTTTTTCAAACATATTTGAGGAGGCAGAATAATTTAGAAAGGTTAAGATACTTGTCAGGTTTTCACATCAATTTTATACTCAGTTGCTCTTACCTGTTGTAAATAATGATATTGAATATAATTTTGTACATTGTACTACCTAAGCATTAGGACCTAGGTCAGGGTTTGTCAAATATGACTTACAATCATATAGACAATTGGGATAAATCTGGGCCCAGTGCCTGTTTTACTTGTTTAAATGAAGTTTTATTGAAACACGACCGTACAGATTTGTTTATGTATTGTTTTTGACTGATTTCACACTATAATGACAGAGTTGAGTAGTTGCAACAGAGATCAGATGGATTGAGAATCCTAAAATATTCACTACCTGGCTCTTTACAGAAAAGTTAGCCAACTCCTCATCTAGATCATCACCAGAACTAAAGGCTATTTATAAATGCTAGAATGCTGTTTATAGTGCACTGCATTCACAATATGTAGTGGTTAGCAGAAAACGTGGAGGTAGTTCCCCAAAGAAAAAAACTTACATTTGTACTGTTAATGTAAAAAAGACTCATTTGTTAATTTACACACATCCCTCTGCATAAATTATGGGTTTTAGCACACCTCAGTGCTGGCTAAGCCTGCATCCTTCAAACACAGGGTTATTTAATTATTGCTGCTAGAGGCTTTCATCAAGTCCTTATAGAAAACAAACAAACCATTAGCCTTTATACTGCAGGCATAAACAGGAATTTGAGTCATGAATTTCCTAATTATACTGCACCATTTTGGAAATCAGTTCACATTCAAATTCTTGATGTTGCTCCTTATACAACTTCCTTTGGCAAAATAGAAGTATAGGATAAAAAATGTTGTTAAATATGTTAAAATTAAAGTTAGGTTTAATTTAAACTTTTTCCCTATGTGCTTATACAGGTTGTTTAAAGGAAAGTAGGGAAAAAGGGAAAGGGAAAGAGAGATAGAAACATCAATGATGAGAGGGAATCATTGATTGACTGCCGTTCGCATGCCCCACTGGATCGAGCCAGCAACCCAGGTATGTGCCCTGACCTCCTAGTTTGTTGGTTGATGCTCAGCCACTGACTCATGCCAGCGGGCCCTTCCTATCTAATAAAAGAGTAATATACAAATTAACCATCACTCCAACACACAAGATGGCCTCCCCCATATGGTCAAAGATGGTATCCCCCATGTGGACACAAGATGGCCAAAAAGGGAGGGCAGTTATGGGCAATCAGGCTGGCAGGGGAGGGCAGTTAGGGGCGAACAAGCTGGCAGGGGAGGGAAGTTGGGGGCAACCAGGACAGGAGAGGATGGCAGTCAGGGGAAACTAGACTGGCAAGGGAGGGCAGTTGGGGGTGACCAGGACTACAGGGGAGGGCAGTTAGGGGCAATTGGGCCAGAAGGGAGCAGTTAGGCATCAATCAAGCTGGCAGGGGAGTGGTTAGAGGGTGATCAGGCTGGCAGGCAGAAGCAGTTAGGGGCAATCAGGCAGGCAGGCAGGCAAGTGGTTGGGAGCCAACAGTCTTGGATTGTGAGAGGGTGCAGGGTGGGCTGAGGAACACACACACACACACACACACACACATATACTCATGAATTTTGTGCACCAGGCCTCTGGTTAATTATATATTTCTTATATACATAATTGATGTACTTTCTTTTAATTGTTTTAATCAAATGGAACATTTTAAATTAGTAACTACACATTAGGTAGCATACTGACCAATTTGAGCGAAACCAGAGATTAATTATTTGGACTAAAATTCAGAGAATGCCATTTTTAATACTTTTCCGATTTTTAAAGTCTATCAGTATGAAATTGGCAGAAGGACTAAAATTTTATTTGAGATCTACTGAAAATGTCACCTATATAATTGTATTAAAAATGCACTTCCCATCCAAAGAAATATGTGAACCCTAACCAGTTTGGCTCAGTGGATAGAGCATCAGCCTGCGGACTCAAGGGTCCCAGGTTCAATTCCAGTCAAGGGCATGTACCTTGGTTGTGGTCACATCCCCACTGGGGAGTGTGCAGGAGGCAGCTGATTGATGTTTCTCTCTCATTGATGTTTCTAACTTTCTATCCCTCTCCCTTCCTCTCTGTAAAAAATCAATAAAATATATATTTTTAAAAAGAAATATGTGAACTTGACACAGCCTGATTTATTATAATTAATAAATTATAAAATATATTAAAATATAAGTTTGGTTGTTATAATTTTGTTAAAATCATTTAATTTCTAAGATATTTGTTTCTATTGATATCTTTTCATAAATATGACATGGAATATATTAGATTAATTTCAGGAAGCAATGCTAATATTTCAAAGAGATGAGTTTTAAAAAAGAAACTATATAGGAAGCCATTATTTTAGTTGGGGTTATCTGAATCCCCGTTTTCTTTTAACTTAAAATAATATGCTTCCTACAAATATGTGATAAGTCCCTAGGATACATGTGATTAATTAGAAATTTGAAAAATCTCCATAGAATTCTGGGTCAGAGACTTGTATTCTACCATGTAGTCATTCATTTTTTAAGTGTATTCCCTTCTATTTATTGAGTGTTTAGTATGCACCAGAAATGTGTGTAAAGTGGTGAACAAAGCATATTATTCACACCTGATTGTATTTTAAGTTACTTTTTTCTTAAGTAATCTTGGCCTCATTATTATGATAATTAAATAAGAACACACAAATGAGTTTGTGAATTTAAGAGATGTTGCATTCTGCTGCATCACTGTTCTCCTCCTCCTCCTCCTCCTCCTCCTCCTCCTTCTTCTTCTTCTTCTTCTTCTTCTTCTTCTTCTTCTTCTTCTTCTTCTTCTTCTTCTTCTTCTTCTTCTTCTTCTTCTCCTTCTTCTCCTTCTTCTCCTTCTTCTCCTTCTTCTCCTTCTTCTCCTTCTTTTTCTTCATCAGATCTACTTAAGAAGCAACAGTCCATGTAGAAAAGAGTTGGGAAATGCTCAATTATGAATCTTGAGTTGCCTCAAAATGATATTTCAATAGAGACTAATATTAAAATTCTTCAATTAGCTTTGCCCACATAAAAATGTTTTCAGTTGTTAAAGTTTGTTGCTTCTGATGTGAGAATATAACTAAAGTCAGCTTACTGTTGGAAGTAAATTCTGCCTATGAAAACAAATTTACTTATGCTCATTCCCTATTTCTATTTCTAGTTTCACAGTATCAATACAGGAAGTTAAGATAGGAAGTGAGTTACTCATTAAAACACATGTATTAAGCAATTTCTATACGTACACACCACGCTAGTAGCTCACATACAGTTCTTATAAGGAAGCATCTAATATAATAAAAGAGTAATATGCAAATTGACCATTACCTGAGACACCTAAGCCATACCTTCCAGCCAACCAGAGTGGCTGTATGCAAATTAACCCATCCAAGATGGAGGCCAGCAGCTACGGAGCTAGAGCAAACCAGAGGCTTCTGTTGCAACTGCCTGCCTAGGCTGGCTGAGCCTCTGCTGACAGCCACACCCACCAGCCAAGCCATGCCTCCCAGCCAACCAGAGCGGCTGTATGCAAATTAGCCCAGCCAAGATGGAGGCCGCAGCCATGGAGCTAGAGCAAACCAGAGGCTTCTGTTGCAACTGCCTGCTTAGGCTGGCTGAGCCTCTGCTCACGGCCATGCCCACCAGCCAATCAGAGCGGCTGTATGCAAATTAACCCAGCCAAGATGGAGGCTGGCAGGGCGGCTCTGCACTGGGAGCCTCTGCAGCTGGCATAGCTGTGCCAGGTGTGTCAGCTCAGTGGAGGGGGGGTCCAGCCTGGGGCCTCCTCGGGGCGTTCCGGGAGTGCGGGGGCCTCTGCAGGGCGTGCAGGAGCACCCACCCAGAATCCGCTACCTTCATCCGCCCCCCAGGGGCCTCCACAGGTTGTGCGGGAGCGTCTGCTGCACAGTGCGGAGAATCTGAAACCAGTCCGCTGCCCGGCTCCACCCCGGGTGTGTTTGCTCAGCAGCAGGGCCCCACCAAGTGATCCTGCACCAGCGTCCGCCCCTGGCTGGCCACCCAGCTCTACTCCAGGTGTGTCCCCTCAGCGGTGGGGGCCCACCAGGCGTGTGTGATCGTGGGCCCTCCGGTGGGAAACATCTAGGCCTGCACTCACCAGCCCTCCCACCCCCCAGTGCACGAACACTGAAGGGGCTGTGGGCAGCCTAAAAATGGCCCTTAGCTTCTCACCCAGGCTGGCCAGGCATGCCAGCAGGTGGACATCCCCCCCCACCCCCGAGGTGTCCCAGACTGCAAGAGGGCACAGGCTGGGCTGAGGGAACCCCACCCCTAGAGTGCACAAATTTTTGTGCACCAGGCCCCTAGTTAATTATAATTCCATAGCTAACATCATTAAACAGGTGTGATCTTTACATAAGATACTTTACAATCTGTCATTATTTAATGAGTGGTTTTAAGGCCTTTAACTGCTATGAGCCACAGACTCTGTGGAAGAAGTTAAACATTTAGCAAGTGAAAAAATGAAAGAAATATTTAAAACAATGTGTCTAATTCCCAAAGCGAATTTGTGGTGGCAGAGCCCAGAAGGATCCCAACTCCAGGCGCAGTGTCCTTTCCAATTCCTTCTTCTGGGCCAATGAGATGAAATATTCAGGTGTCGCATATTATTGGGAAATGATGAGATCCTCTAAGAATTTCTAGTTTCTGAGAGGTTCAATGTGTTTGTGGACTGTGACAATTCATTCAAATCATGTTTCCTCTTTCTGAATATTTTAATATATATTTACAAACCTCAAAGTGATTAAAGTTTATATTAGTAGGTCATTTTAAAATGATCAAATCTATTTTCTTATCAAACTCCATCCAGAATAGTTTCCATACTACTGTAAGAGAAACATATTAATTAAAAAGAAAAAAAAAAGATGAAGTTACCTATTCAGTATTTCAAAAAACTATAACTTTTCTACTCTTTTTCCATCTTATTTTCCCTGTGGGTTGAATATTACTTCTCACATAGCACATTTTGAACATAATTTACTTCAGACAGCTATATGATACACATTTTCTAGGCTACCAGGTACTGCCACAAGCTACATTTGTTAGGAGATATTAGCCATTCTACATAGTGTTTGTTAGCTATTGTACAACCAGTTTAGTTTTTTTTCTCATTATTGTAATAATTTCAGAAATCTGTTAAGTTTTTGTGGCATATTTGTGATATGTACACTGAGTCTTACCTCGTACTGCATCTAAAATAGTACCGTGTTTAGTTCAGGCTGCTATAGCAAAGTACTGTAAAATGGGTGGCTTATGAAAACCCGATATTTCTCACAGTCCTAGAGGATGGAAGGCTGAGATCACGGTGAAATTCTGGTGAAAGCACTCCTCCAGGTTGAAGACTGCGGACTCCTTGTTGAGAGGGGAAGCAAGCTCTCTCATGACTCTAAGGGCACTAATAAGAGGGTTCCATTCATATTACCTCTGTAATCCCAATGACTTCTCAAAGGCCCCACTCCCTAATACTTAATCATATTGGGAAACAGCCTTTAACATGTAAATTGAGGGAGACAAAAACTTCTCAAAGGCCTCACCTCCTAATTTCTCATCATATTGAGAAGTAGTCTTTCAAAGTATGAATTGAGGGCGACACAAACATTCAATCCATAACAGGTATTGAGTCAGGATGCTGATTCTAGTTTGGCAGAATATAATTTCTTTGGAAATAAGTATCCAGTTATGTTGTATAATTTCTTTCAAAGAATTTTAATGACCTCAGTACCCTTTGGAAATCATCTGTCCTTTTCAATACTTAATTTACTTACCATTCAACAGCTCATTGGGATATCTAGAGTGACTGTTATTCGTTATGGTATTAAGGGTATAGATCTAAATATATTTTTATTTCCAGTCTTATATTGCCCAATTTTCATTACTATTTAAAAGTGGAGATTGGATGTCACTAACCAATCACAAAAAAGGTCACTTTCCTATAGTCTAATCTAATAAAAGAATGATATGCAAATTGACCCTCACTCCCTTACACATAAGCCACGCCCACCAGCCAATCAGAGTGGCTGTATGCAAATTAACCCAGCCAAGGTGGCTGCCAGCTGCCACAGAGCTAGAGCAAACAGGAGGCTTTCATTGCACCAGCGATGGAAGAAACTGCCTGCCTAGGCTGGCTGGGCCTCTGCTCAAGGCAATAATGTTTTAATTATAGAAGCCACGGAGCTGAAGCAAACAGGAGGCTTAGTTGCCTGCCTAGGCCTCCACTCTAGGCAATAAAATTTTAATTATATAAGATAAATAAACCCCAGAAACCTGATTCCAGCCAGCCTCGCTGGGATGTTGCATCAACGGGAGCTGTGGGCAGCCTGAAAATGGCCCTCAACCCCTCACCCAGGCTGGCCACACCCCCATGGGGTGAGAGTTTCCACTGGGGGGCTTGGCCAGCCTGCAAACAACCATCAGCCCCTCACCCAGGCTGTCCAGGCATGCCAGTAGGTGGACATCCCCTGAGGGGTCCCAGACTACCAGACTGGGAGAGGGCACAGGCTGGGCTGAGGGATCCCCCCCCCTCCCTGAGTGCACAAATTTTTGTGCAGCACACCCCTAGTAAAGGTATAATATTTAATTTTAGGAGCAGCTCTACATTCTTTGAGTACTGAAAATAGACTTACCCAGGCCAACTCTAACTTTTTATTGTGCACCTTATTTATTTGTTATGTGAAACTTTTTAGTCCATTTTTCATCTCCCAGGTGTTTTTACCACTGTTCCTTTTTCTTTTGCTAGTTCACTAATGCTTCCATCTTCAGGGTTATTTTTCCCACTCCCACTTATTGTTTGCCTACCGATGGTGCATTTGTTATCACGCACTAATAGTCTTTCACAGCATCTTGGACTTTTTGTAGAATTAACTGCATGTTAGAGCTGACATATTTATCCTGTTGCTGTATGTCAGTGTTACCGAAATGTTAATCCTTTTACTTGCCCATTTGGTTTATTTTCCTACAGTGTATTAATAAGAGGTCTATTTTATAGGAAAGAAAGTCTTTGACTTACTATAGTGTAAGATAATTTATTGTATGAGATTGTAGGATAGAAGGTACTTTTTACTAATCTTAAAACTGCTGTTATTAAACTATTGTATAAAAATTGTCATAAACTTACAGATAAAGTCTATGACAGAGAATATTACATTAAATCTAAGACAAAGATCTAATGGAGAATACTGAGAAAAGTGGGGGGAAATCAAGAGTAAGAATTGTATTACATTGCTTATTTAATTTACTTAAGAATCAAAACATATTTAACTTTTTCTCATCATTATTGGTGAGGTTTAAGGGACAGGACATATGATTAAAAAACTCATAATTAACCAGAGTTTGAATTATTCAAAGACATTTTATTTTATTTTATTCTTTCTCTTTTTAAAATATATTTTATTGATTTTTTTTACAGAGAGGAAGGGAGAAGCATAGAGAGTTAGAAACATTGATGAGAGAGAAACATCGACCAGCTGCCTCCTGCACACCTATTACTGGGGCGGTGCCTGCAACCAAGGTACATGCCCTTGACCAGAATCGAACCTGGGACCTTTCAGTCCACAGGCTGACGCTCTATCCACTGAGCCAAACCAGTCAGGGCTCAAAGGCATTTTAATATGAAAACAGCAAAAACTTTATTAGGGCTCTGTCCCAATTTTTGTTTTATTTTAAAGTTAAAATGGAAATATCACACAGTCCTCCATACCACACAAATGCCAAACCAAATCTAATCTAAACTTAGGTTTTCTTTTAAAAATATCATGATGAATTTTAATTATTTCCTTTTATGAATAAAAGTAACAAGGAACATATATATTAGAGGAACTGCCATTATAGTAAAAGAGATAGCTAGAAAGTGATTACTTGTTTAAAGAGGACTGCCCAATACAGCGGTTCTCAACCTGTGGGTCGCGATGCCTTTGGGGGTCAAACGACCCTTTCACAAGGGTCGCCTAAATACATCCTGCATATCAGATATTTACATTATGATTCATAACAGTAACAAAATTACAGTTATGAAGTAGCAACGAAAATAATTTTATGGTTGGGGGTCACCACAACATGAGGAACTGTATCAAAGGGTTGCAGCATTAGGAAGGTTGAGAACTACTGCCCCAGTAGGACTTTCTAAGATGATGGAAATGGTTGTAATTGGTGATGTCCAGTCTGGTAGCCAAGGGGCCATGTGTGGTTATTCAGAATGTGGAATTTGGAGAGTGCAACTGAGGGAATACTTTTTAAATCTTATTCTCTTGTAATTGATTTTAACTGACATTTCATATATGTCTTTTGGCAAATATATTAGTGCAGTTAGAAAATGCTTCTTTTCTAATTAGGACAGACATACAATTAAATATATAAGAGAGGGAAAGATAAAGAGAAGTTTATGATTAATCACTAGATTAATATTTTTGAAGGAACGTATTACAGTTGACCCTTGAACAAAGTGTGGGTCAGGGTCACCACCCCACCATTCAGTCAAAATCCAGGTATAACATAAGCAGTCAATTAACATATTGTATAATTTATATGTATAATATACTGCTGTATTACTATAATAAAGTGAACTAGAAAAAATGCTATTTAGAAAATCATAATACAAAATAAATTTACTGAAAAAACACTAGTGCAAACCCTTGTTGTTCAACAGTCAACTATAGTTATGTTGCTGTTGATCACATTAACAAAGAATTAGTTGTAAATAACTTTCCTATTCTATCATGTTAATATTGGAGAAGAAAATACTTTTTTGAGAAAAATACCCAAGTTTAAGTTTGTTCATGAAAGTAAGTAGTGAATGGCTCTCTGTGCATGTGTGAAAGATACGACACACATGCTTGTGTTGCTGTTGGGACAGAGTTCATGAATTGATGTGGTGATAGCATCTTCGTATTGTCATGATTCTAAAGCAATACACAATGAATTTTAACTTGAGATTATTTTGAAGTTTAAATCTTTAGCGTGAAATTTGTTTGGGTGGAAGAGAATGCATCCTTTCTATAATCAGAAACCAGTTTACACAAATGTCAAGAAATAGTTACATCATGGTCATGTTATTCCATTTTTTAAAATAAAATGAATTGCTTTAAATGGTGGCCTTAACATTTCAGTATGCCTTTTAAGGGTCCAAAAAAGAAATTTCTCTTTATCTTTCCATTTGTTTTCCTACCATTTCAGAAAAAAATAAGATGGGGAATTACAAGGCCACCTTAAAAGTTTGTTTTTGTGGTGATTTGATTTTATGAATCAGTAAATTGGGATAAAAGAGAGATTATTGAAGCTCATGGCTTCCTCCTCAACATGGGTTTGTGTTTTTGTGGGACTAATTAAGTACTAGTCATTGGCCCAAATACTTACACATATGAAATTTTCAAAGATATAGAATTGCTTGTACCTATGAACAAACCATTTTTTCCTCAACCTATCACATAAAACTTTTGAAGAAGAAAATGAGTTAAACATTGTATTTAGTTTTTCTTCCTACTTATTTGTTCAGATTTTAGATTAGAACTTGTTGCTTAGTTCCCAGGAGATTCACTATACAGCAAGTATGTAAAAAGAATAAAAGTAATGTTTTAATCAGATTTTCATTTTATAAGTAAAAAGGCAAATACACTTTATGTGACAAATTCATGTTACATTGCCTAACCTTTCAAATATTTGACTTGTAATGAAAGTACCTTTTTGTTTCAAGTGTTTTAAATGGGAAACAAAACTTAATGTGCTGTGCATGAAACGAATACTTTCCTTGAAATTTTAAAGAGCAATACATTTGCGGAATAAACCTCCCTTTTATTTCTAGTGGTTAGAATGCCCATCAGTCAATGCATTTCTTAACCTGTACCTGCTTTTTTATACTGTTAAATAGGGCAAAGATTTTGTAAACTTTCTTCCTTGGAAGTAACTTATGCAAATGCTACAGGGAAGAAGAGTGTTGAGGTATTTTTTTTTTCAATAAAAGAAACTTAATTTTTCTTTGACTTTATAGCATCAACATATACATGCAGTTAAAAGATTTCTGCTTTCTTGCAAGCAGAATCCAGAATCCTATATACGAGTTTTCTTATTCTTTTATTAGGTTACCCTTTAAAAGTGTTAGTAGACACATTTTAACAGTAGTTGCAGAAGCATAACACAGTCTTAGTAGTCACTCAGCATTATGCTATATTGTCCAAATCATTCATGTTAATTTTCTTTTTAAAAGAATCTTTGAAATCTACACAGACTTAGACAGAAGCCTTAGAAATACTTTTTGTACACTCTTCTTGTTTCTATCTGGGTCAAGTCACCCAATCACAGTGAGTTAACTGATGAGATAACAAAGATTATATAAAATAGCCCTGCCTGGTGTGGCTCAGGGGATAGAGCGTTGGCCCATGCACTGAGGGGTCCCATGTTCCATTCCTGGTCAAGGGCATGGCATGTACCTGGGTTGCAGGTTCAATCCCTCATCCTAGGGCAGGAGCAGGAGGCAAACAGTCCACGTGCCTCTCTCTCATCGATGTTTCTTTCTTTCTCTGTGTCCCTGCCTCCCTTCCACTCTTTCTAAAAATCAATGGAAAAATATCCTTGGATGAAGCTTAACAAAAAATAAAACAAACAAACAAACAAAAACAAACACAAAAAAAAAACAAAAAAAGACTACATAACACTCATGAAAGTAAATTTTTAAAAAAATATTTTTATTAGGGAGAGGGAGAGAGAGATAGAAGTATCAATGATGAAAAAGAGCCATTGCTCAGCTGCCTCCTACACGTCCCCCCACTGGAGATCAAGCCCACGGCCCAGGCATGTTCCCTAACTGGAATCAAACCATGACCTCCTGATTCATAGGTCAATGCTCAACCACTGAGCCATGCTGGGCATGAAAGTATATTTTAAGTCGTGAGACTACTCAAGTCTTTGTGCTTTTTTAAATTATAATTTCTCTTGAACATTTGGAACAAGTTACTTGAGATCATAGTAACATTTTGTAAAACATGTTATGAAAATTTCATTCACTCTGATTATATTTTGCTTTCCAATGATTGATTCTAAAGAATGAAATAAAACTTTGGCTTAACTGGATACTACTGCATTTATTTAGGTGGCAAAGAATAGCACGGTTTCTAGGAAAACCACCAACTCGTAATATTAAATTTAACCATATTAAATTATTAATACTTAAACAATTTTTATCTGAAAATAGTAATTTCATATGTTTCAACCTCAGGCAGTATTGTAATAAAGGATTTTAGTCTTTGGAGAAGCCAACAAATTATTTCTGATAATCTTTGTCCTATTGGGATATCCTGCACTTTAAAAGATTACTAGTTGGTTCATTAGGGTGACATTTTAGTCAACCCTGAGAGCTTTCTGGAAAATTTTAACGTATTATCTAATTTACTAATCAGAATAAAACCTAAAAAATCTTAAAAGACAAAAACTGTGCAATTCCTTTAAAATGATGTTAGTGACTTCTACAAATTTTTAAATTAACTATAAATTATAAAAATATGTAAACATCTTGAGTTTTAAACACTAAAGAAAATGAGAAACCGTAAGACCTGAAGATCTGAAGGATCCTTTTAGTATTTAATGCTTTTTCCTATAGACTATTTCTTAACATGTGCAAAGTTTCTATCAAATTAAAGATAAGATGAAACCGTTTTTACTTTGAAATAAAATTTTGATCTTTTACTTATATATAAGAATACTAGAGGCCCAGTGCATGATTGAAATCACGCGAGGATGCACCCCACCTCCCGCCTCCTGCCGCTGTGAAGAGGCACGCCATGGGGTGCTGGGCCCGAGAAGTGCTCCTTGCACCTCATGGTGACAGGTTGTTTGGTTGTTTTGGTCGTGATGCCACTTGGCCTTTTATTATTATTATTATCTCTATCTATCTATCTATCTATCTATCTATCTATCTATCTATCTATCTATATCTGTCTATCTAAGCCTAACTGACCAGCCAACTGGCCAGTAGCTATGATGTGCACTGACCACCAAGGGGCAGATGCTCAATGCAGGACCCCTCCGGGAATATTGGACTGCCAGTTTTGGCCCCATCCCCGTAGGCCAGGCCAAGGGACTCCCATCAGTGCATGAATCCGAGCCTCTAGTGTGTGTGTGTGTGTGTGTGTGTGTGTGTGTGTGTGTGTGTTTGTACTAGGAGCCTGTTGCACAATATATTGTGCACTCGGGGGTCCCTCAGCCTGGCCTGTACCCACCTAACCTGTGGCCTGCCACCCGCCCATCAGCCCTGCTCACCCCACACACACCACCCACCTTACACACACCACCTGCCACCCACCCATCATGCCCGCCCACCCCACACACCCTGCCCCGTTTGTCCCACTCACCCTGCTGCCTGCACTGCACCTGCCTCTGCCTCCTGCGGTTCTGCTGCCAGCCTCCATCTTGGCTGATTTGCATACAGCCACTCTGATTGGCTGGTGGACGTGGCTTAGGCATCCCATAAAAACGGTCAATTTCAATATCACGGTTTTATTAGAGTAGATTACATAATAATTGGGAGGTCAATTTTTACATTTTATGAACCATTTTCTGTTCAGTAATACAAATGTAATTTGTTAGGTTCTAATTTTACTTCTGTTTTTTTACAATATGGTTTACTTAGTCATATTTTTATGCAATGTTTCCTAATTTAATGATAAAACATTTGTTTTCTTCAGAACAATTAAATAAGTTTGTTTTGGACTGATTTGAGATTCTCAATATAAATTACTAAAATCAGAAGTATTTGAAAGTTAAAAAAAAAATCTCTGGCCCAGCCAGTGTGTCTCAGTGGTTGAGCATCAACCTATGAACCAGGAGATCACAGTTCAATTCCAGGTCATCGCATATGCCCATGTTGCCAGATTGTTCATCAGTAGGGACCATGAAGGAGATAGCTGATCAATGATTCTCTCTCATCATTGATGTTTCTGTCTCTCTCTCCCTATCCCTTCCTCTCTGAAATCAATAAAAATATATATTTAAAAAATCTCTGCTCTACATCTTAATGTTGGAGAACCGAGGACACATTGTGTAATATTCTCTTTTGGTAAAACACAGAAAAGAATGTGTCCTAATCATTTTTCCCATAAGGAAAGTCACATCCACATAAACTTTAGAACAGGTGATAGGTTGAGTAGACAGGGTGTATTTAAATTTATTCTTCCAACTGCAATCAAAGAGCTTTCCTGATCTACTTTCTAAAATACGATGACTTCAAACTCTTAGAAAGGAAGCTCTACTCAACTGAACCAGCTTTCTTTGCATAGTTATGTAGTAGAGCTTGAACATGGGTGGGAAAGTACATGTTAGCATCCTGCTTGATGGTTTTTGTCACTTTTATGTCAGGAAATGTTTATTTCTCAGTGAGCAATTAAAACAATAGAAGTAAGTGACTGGCCAGTGTGTCTTTGTTGGTGGGGCATCATCCCATGAAATGAAAGGTTGCTGGTTCGATTCCCATTCAGGGCATATGCTGGGTTTCAGACTCAGTCTGCAATAAGGGAAGTGCAGGAGGCAGCCAAGTGATGTTGTGCTCTCACATGGATGCTTCTCTTTCTCCCTTTCACTTCCTCTCTCTCTAAAATTCGATTGGAAAAAAAACCTTTAAAATATGTGACATGATCACACACAGTGTAAGCTGTGATTGCCATAATTTTTATGTCAATGTTAAGTGGAGGGGTCCTAAGTCCAGCCATTGAAATAAATATGTCAATGTTACCTCTCAAATTAGGTGTAAGGAACAATGGAGGCTATAAAAGCCAAGCAAAAATCCTCCTAATTGCTCTTCATGAAAGGAAAATTTGAAATTGTATACAATATAGTTTATGTGAGTCACTTAATATATATTTTAATGTGTTGGTCAGTAACTATTAAATGCCCTCAGGTCCACTGAACAGCTAAAACACTGTGAGAATCAGCCCTGTAATTAGCCCGCCCTTCTTCCTTCCCTCCTTTTCTCTATTAACAAGATGGAACATTTTTGAAATGAATGCCATAAACTTTTTTTGTAACAAAACTGGCTCCTGTGTGAAGCAGAAACAGTCTATCTTATGAAAGTGCTATTTATTCCAAAAGCTCTTAGAATTCATAAGTTGACATCCTTATTATAGTTTCCCATGGAAACAACACTGTGAGGCAAAGTAAACTTCTTTAACCCTTCACAAAGGACTCATCTGTAATAATAAAAGCGTAATATGCTAATTAGACCAGATGTCCTTCAGGATGACCTTCCAGACAAAGCTGGAGGGAAGCCCAGGTCAGGTGCCAGAGGGAGGCAGGTGCTGGCAGCCAGGGGAAGGAAGGCCTTCTCTCGCACGACTTTTGTGCATCAGGCCTCTCGTTAATTCTATAATATACTTGATTCATAGTACTGTACCCAAAGTAGAGTGAGGCATTGCCCCTGATACACCTAGGGAAGCGTCGTTTAGTTCCAACGGTGGTGTCAGGAATATCTCTTCTACTGCAAGCTGATTTAGAGATACCACTCCTTTCACCCCTGAGCAGTACAGAGAGAGGGCAATAGTAGCTCTTTCTTTTCTGAGGTCTCCGTGATGGACCTTTATGCTTTATTTTCTGTTGAACCTTCTCCTGGTTCTGGCCAGCAGTTCTCTTCCTCCAGCTGACTGCTGTACAAACCCACAGCCTCAGTGATTCCTCCACATCCCTGTCCTCGAAGCCGTCCTAGACCACTGAGGCTTTCTAAAGGCTTTCACTGCTAACACCAAAACAAAAAGAAAACAAGACAAAGCTCCATCCTGTGCGACCATGGGAACCAGACTCTGTCACACTGGCACTTAATCTCCACAGTAAGGACTGGCTAATGTCTGAAAACCTAATGTGAGGGCCTAGAAAGGTGAAGATAGAAACTGGCCAGCCCAATGCATGGAAGGAGGAAATAGAATCTCATTCTGCATCCCCTCTCCTGCTGGCTGGTACCGCCACCAGTTTTGCTATATGTTCTCTACCATGGATGGCATAGATCTGGGAGGGAAGCCACCTGCTGTTGTGGCATTTTTAAAAATATATATTTTATTGATTCTTTACAGACAGGAAGGGAGAAGGATAGAGAGTTAGGAACATCGATGAGAAACATCGATCAGCTGCCTCCTGCACACTCCCCACTGGGGATGTGCCCGCACCCAAGGTACATGCCCTTGACTGGAATTGAACCTGGGACCCTTCAGTCCATAGGCCACACTTTATCCACTGAGCCAAACCAGTTAGGGCTGTTGTGGTATTTTTGTTGGAGGAGAGGGAGAGCCAAAGAAAATGAAGGCAACTAGCAGAGAAGGAAGGAAACCAAAGAAGAGAAGGAAAGCCCAAGAGGAGACAAAAGTCTTTTGGCCATTTTTAAAATGTAAAATGTAGCACGTAAGTTGACTACTGCTTGTACATTTAGATGAACTTCCTTATGTAGCTAAACCTAAACACTGATTATACTAAAAAGAGTGATGTGGAATATTTAACTCAATTTTTTTAATTTACCCACTGTTCACGATTGCATTTTTTCTTTCTGTTGAAATGAGTACATTTGTTTTCCTACTCATTCCTCTTTTCTATATATGTAATTAAGATTATGTCCAAATAACGCTGACATGATAAATTAAAGAACTGCCATTGTATTCTTATAGGCTGGGGGCAAAAGGAAACATTTTTGTGGAGATGCTCTTTTGAAGTAATTTAAAAGCATACAGTTTAACAGTCTGCAGCTTCCCTCATGTCAGCACACCACCATCATTCATAACATGATTGATGTGCCTAATTCCCATCTCTGTGAAGGAAGAATGTCTTATCTGAAAGAAAAATAAAACAAGGTATCTTTTTCCTGGTTTTGTATTCATTTTTTTCACAACCAAAAGAAAGAAAAGAGTGCGATCTTTTTAGCAACATTGATTATTAAGAGACTCACTTCTTGCACACAGCAGCATTAGGTGAGCAGAATTAAGAAGCCAGGGTTTTCTGCAAACCTGAGCTTTTCCCTACAGGTAAGGCCAGATGGACTGCTTTCTACATTACAATAAATTACCTTTACATCATGGCATGCCAATTTCATCATCTGTGTGTTGCTGAAAAAAAAATAGTATTTGATTGCATAAGGATATACAGAGAAAGCAAAAGTTGCATGATAAGAAAACCGATTCTTTTAAAATAGATATTCTTTGTTTAGTCCAAAAGCAAAATAGGAAAAAGGAAAGGAAAAATACCTGGAGAATGATTATAAACACCAAGCGCTACCACCATTTATCACTACTTCCAAATTCTGAAATAATATGGGATCATCTTTAGGTTAACAGGCAAATGAACTACTAGTAAACCAACAAATGGATACTAAAGGCATAGAATAGAATGAACCAAGTAAAGATAAGGTGTTGGGGGTTTTTTTGTTTGTTTGTTTTGTTTGGATCCGATGACTGAATCTGGAAAGAATATGGAGACTCAGGGCAAGCCTGTCCCAAGCCACTTCCTCCCTCCTTCCTTCCCTCCCTCCTTCCCTCCTTCCCTCCCTCCCTCCCTCTTTCCCTCCTTCCCTCCTTCCATCCCTCCCTCCCTCCCTCCCTGCCTCCTTTCCTCCTTCCCTCCCTCCCTTCCTTCCTTCTTTCCTTCCTTCCTTCGCTTTCTTTTTTTAGAAGTTAACATTTTACCCTTTCTTTTACTCTAGTACTTTATTATTTTTTTTTAATTCAAGTCTGACATAGAACATTTTTCTGAACTTGGTTAGGTCAGGATTTGTTTACACATTGGGCCTGACTTGGATTTGCATAGGAAGAGTCCCATTGGTCAGCCTTGTTTTCCTTATGAATAAGATCTCAGAAAAATGCTTGAACGTGGGGTGGGGTTGGTGGCTCCAGCTGTGGTCCTGGGCCTTAGTTAACAGTGAAATGACTTTACTTTCTGTGAGCAAATCTGCGACCTTTATTCTATTAACAAAACTTCTTTCCCTGGTATCCCTATTTAGCACATTTTAGAAATTGGTGTCAAGCCTGGGCCTGTTTTATTTATCTATCTATCTATCATCTATCTATCTATCTATCTATCTATCTATCTATCTATCTATCTATCTATCATCTATTTTGTTTTCCTATTAGATTTTCATGCAGCACTTAACCAAAATCTCTTTCTGGGATTGTACTACTCACAACCATATTTGCCAACTTTTTGTTTACAAAAATTATAAATAGTGCTGTAGCAATTGATAGGGCTTCCCAGCACTTGACTCTTTTAAGCTCCCTGGTTTTGTTATTACTCTACATATTAAATAGTCTTATTAAAATAATCACTTTAAATGCAGAATAGAATTTCAAGGCAGTCAGTATAAAATCAAAGTGTATCTTAAATATCGAAAGAATCTATATCTTCATATGATTTCACATTGAAGTCAATAAAATAAAACTTTAATATTTGTGTTCATGTCATGTCTGGGTTGCCATTGCAGAGTAACAAACTCAGTCTAATTTTTTATTTGGTAGATTGGAAACCAAACCCATCCAATAAATGACTATCACATATACAATATTGCATTCATTTTTAAAAGTCTTTCAAAAATCAACTATAGGAAAGCACATATTTTATATAGATATTACAGATTTCATCTCCACTATCTATTTCTACTATATATTAAGACCATATGAGTAAATGTGCCTCTGTTGACATTTCAGTTTCCAACTAATACAATTTAAACAAAATTGATGATTTTTAAATCATTAATAACTTTAACCATTAAAATGTTATTTGTTGAAACTTACGAAATGATTCATTTTTAGTTGTATTTCTCTTGTGTTTACACATGCTATTGTTTGTTCTTTATAAAACACTTTTGATCAAATGAACACTTTTAAAAAAAGTATAGCTAATTAAATGAAATTTAAGAATGGGACTAAGAATTTCAACATGGATATACTTTATTATTAGAGAAATTTTGATTGCTATTGAAACCTTTTTCTCTCCCTAATCCCATAAAACAATTTTCCCTACATTTCCTACCTGGATGCCAAGGCCTGTGTCTCAAATAGTTGGTAAATTTTCTAGTGCATACTAATGATAACGCAAATCCTATTCACTTGTATTGATTAATTGTGGAAATACATACAAATTTGATTATTCATATGTGGAAATTTAAGTAAATATATAAAATATGTAAATATTATATAGATGTATGGAAATATAAGGAAAATTTTATCAAATATTATCTTCATCTTAACTCTGTTCATATCCACACCCTAAACAGAAATACAAAGTAAATAAATCTTGATAAACTTTGCCTAATGGACATTGCCAAATGGACTTCTCTTGCAATGATTACTTTTTCTACTTAACATTTAAATGTTAGCATTTTCACAGTTACAATAAATAATCATTATTTGTAATAAAATATGAACATGATAAATAAATCAAATAAATTGTAGTCTTCAGTTGCATATTTATGTTCTGTTTCTTTAAGGAAAAAAAAATGGAAGTATTAGAAATACTTAAAGACCATGATAGAAAATGGATTACCTATTTAGTAGAACTGGAATATCTTTAAATGAGACTTCATGTTTATTTTTCTTTCATCGAAGTCTAAATCAGAATTTAGAAATAGAATCTTTAAGAATGGTATAAAAAAAGCTTTAAAAGTTATTGCCTAGAGAAACCGTGCCAGCAACATATAAGAATGTTTGCTTTACACAAAGCAGTGAAAGACTTTAAAACTCCTAGTTCAGGAGATACCCATCTTCCTGAAATTTGGTCATATTTTTTAAACGCTGCCGGTGGGAGAGAACCTGCTTCCCATGGTTTTGTTTTCCCCTTGGATGATAGCCACGGAGCACTGCATGTTGTGTTGTGCCTTGCATGAGGAAGACATGCAAAGGCAAGGTCCAGTCTGCATGCTGCTTAATGAATGTTTTTCCTTTTTTTTCTCCCTCCTTGTCATGTGCTTTCAGAAGACAACAATGTGGAAGGTGGGTACTTTTTACTCTTTTTTTCAACTCTCATTTGCCTTTGATTTCTTAGCATTAACAGAGTACATCTCGAATTTAGACGGTAAGTTGAACATCTTTTTGAGCATTTGTTGATTTGTGGAGTGTGCATCACTTTTCATATAGAACACTCATATCTGTGCCCCAGGCACCCCACGTATATGAAACGCCTTCACCCTTAATGCCAATCCTTGATGGATTTCAGCACCCCATATTAGAATACTTAGTTGCAGTGTTCTGTATGGAAAAATAAGGCAATTTAGTTTTTTTAAATATTAAATGAGAAAGTATTTATTTGCAGTTTCAGAACATAGTGCATGATCCTTTCTCCATTTTTTCCTTGATCAAAATGATTTTTTTTTCTTTTGGAATTGTTTAGCATCACATCATCTCAAGCCCATTGGTTTAATTTTAAATGATTTGATTAATAATAACACAGAATAAAGTACAGACAGTAAGAGGCATATATTTATATTAAAAAAATAAGCCTTTGGCCAAAGGAAATGAGAGCATACAGCACCTCACCAAGATTAATGGTAAGTATATTTGTAATATTCTGTGTCTGTTAAGTAAAACTACAATATTTATTCAAGTTTTTTAAAAATTATCTCTCAAGAAATTTTGACAAAGGTATATATATTTTTCTATAGAATCCAATAATTCAGCATATTTCAGCATTCTTTTAAAGAATTTAAATGCATTGTCAGTGTGCTGTTAAACAAATCTCTTCATTATAAAAATGCAACAAGAATAAGGTAGAGCTTAGAATTCCAGAAAGAAAGATGATGTTCTATCAAATTATATAATTATAGTATTAAAAGTTTTTGCATAAATAATTTACCAATATGTACACGTCAGAGGCAAACATTTAGCATATTTCATTTTGCTGCAATATTTTGAAATAAAATTCTGTAAAAATAATAAAAATTGGTTTTAGAACAAAAGTCCTCATCAAAGGTTATAGATAAATAATAAAGTTACTAAGAGTTGATGTTTCAAATAAAGAACAATTCATGATAATATGAAGTTGATCAGTAGCAAGTTACAGCATATTGCTTGTGATTTGTTCATGTACAGTACAGTTGCTTGGTTGCTGAACATATCTATTTTATTATTTAAGAGATTAAAACTTCAAAAGAAATCCTCAATGATTGTTTTCCCAAGTGTTGGCTCTGGATAAGGCTTCCGTGTTTCTATACTATAATTGTAATAGCATGTGAGCATGCACTTGACAAAGATGATATTACCCTATAGGCCTGACATTTTTCAAAATCAGTCTCATTTATATTATGCATGTTAATTAAGATGGAAAGTTTTTCTCAGTATCTTTTTAAACTTATTTTGCATTTCTTTAATCATCCTGTAAAGTTTCATTTTTTCGTTGTTTTTTCTTTAAATCCAATTGCATTCCAATGGGCTTTAAAACCAGCTGAATAAGCATGAATGCCTCTCTCCTCACACACAATCATCCCATGAAAATTTTTACAACTTTTTCAGAATGTAGGTCCACCACTATTGTAATAAGTTTACTTAAGCATAATTTTAACATCCCTATTTATAAGTTAACTTTGGTGATATAATGGAGTTCTCTTAGAAGTAGGAAATCTAGCATGAGGAATGTGAATGCTTTAATCTATTAATTTTCATCCTTATTAAGGTCGTATTAAAAACCATTAGTGCTGTCTAATATGTTTTGTAAAAGTTAGTTCTGGCACAGGGATAATTCCCTGATTTAGTCTACCCAATGTTAGAAGCTGTTATTAGTAAATATGTATAGTAGTTTTAAAAGTGAAATTAAATGAAACAATTATATCACCTGAACAGATAAGCCACTATTCCTAGGCATATGAAATAATCATTAATCAGCAACCGATCATAAACTGGTTAATCTGTGTGATTATATTTTCTCGTTAAAATCACTTAGAAAATGCAAAAAGAGCCTGGATTACAGAAACCTTAAACTACTATGTTTAAAAATTTTCATGTAATTATCCAATGATTTTATCGTATATTTTCCAAGGAATGTTTAATACCCACTCAAGTAAAGTCTTAAATATATTTGAAATAACACAAGGAAAGGAAATATAAGTTTTATAGAAATTGAATACATAGTATACTGCTGTAACATTTTCCCGTGTTTTTTTTAATATACATGGATTGAAGAGTAGCTTTACTCCCGAATTTAGAATAAAAGGTAGGAATTATGCCACTCCTTAAAAAGTATCTACTTGGGTAGTAAAAAATATGTTTAAAAGAATCTTAGTAGTATTCCTTAGAGAAGAAGATCTTCAATCTGAAGTTAATTGTCAAGTAATAGATAATAAATCATTTAAATGAAGGGAATCCAGTACTCTTTCAGAAAACATCCTTAATGAAATTGTTTATTATATGTAGCTGTATGTCACTTACATTAACTCATAGTCTAGCATTTAAGTTATTTTTAAGTAAAATGATAAATAACTTTGTTTGCCATGGAAAGCTAATTGAGCCCATTGAAAGCTGATGCACTGTTTCTTAATAGTAAATTCCAACTTTGCAATTGCATATCTAGTGATCTTTGTATATGAGCAAGCTTAGTTAGTTGCCACATGTGTCAGACAAGGCGACATTTCTGCATTGCCATTTCAGTGTGACTAAGATTTTTTCTTTCTTTTCATTTAATTATGAAACTTCTCATCTTCTGATGAGGGGAAAAAGATCAGACCCAGCCCATATTTCAGGTATCCCTTTGGGTTTTTACAAATATGATTGCATCCCCAAAGACTGGCAAGCCCTGTGGAGGCTGTGTCCAGAACAGTCTCCTCGTGCAGCATGACGGGCAGATGCATTGTGTAAGGGATTGGTTGGATTTTAAGTCATGCTCTTATGCTCTCCATTGTTCCAACTGATACACAGAAGAAATGCACCGTGCAGCACATGCCAGTGTTCAAACTATTGTTCTGTGACTCTGCCCCAAAGCATTCTAACCAGGGGTTGAAAGAATGCTTTTTGATTTGCTTCTGTGATACAGACATGTCCCATAGGAAACAAGATGTCTGTCATGGAACGTTTTGTCACCGTGACAGCCCCGCCTTCCCATGCTCCCTTGTTGATTGCTGACTGTGCTCTTGTTTTCCTTCAAGGTCTGGCGCACCTGATGATGGGCGACCAAGGTATGGGCTCTGCTCCTTTTCCACTCTGCTTTCCGTGTCTTCTTGTTTCGTAGCTGCTTTCACACCATCGCCGCAAAGGATGGCACATGCTTGCAAATTACCTGGCTGCAAATTAAATACGTACTTTTGTTCACATTTTTTTTTTCATGTGTTAATCTCTTTATATGTCGGTTTGATTCTTGGTTTGCTCCTTTGACTTTTTTCGTTTTTGTTCATTCTTTGCACTGTAATATTGGAAAATAAATGAGACGTAAGGACTTGTGATTGAACGTTTCCATACATTTATCAGCATATGCAACTTTAAGGATAGTTATAGTAAAGAAAAACCGAGAATCGTCGCAAATTAATATTTGAAAGAGGATATTCAGTTTAACCTCATGTACCCGAAAGAGTCCATTTTTCACCCAATGCATGGCAGTGTGGGAACATGCAGACACCTTTGGCTTCTGGCTTCTAGAATGCTGAGTCTAGTGCTCCACAGAATCGATACTTCTTTTTCCTGCAGTTGTTGTGTATCTCCTCTTTGTGTGATATTTTAAAGTGAGCATGGGCTTTCCAATTTCCTTGCATGTACTGCCTTTAAAAAAAAAGGCAGGATTGTCAACATTTACTGATTGTATTTTCATTTGTTTTCAAACCTGATTAATTTTCAAAGAGCAGTGCATTTGCATATATTCATAATTCTTATTGTTGTTTCTCTCCTCTTTATTCTCTTTGTATGGAAACCCTTTCTTCATGGAACCATTTCATCAAATCAATAGGTAAAAGTAAAGGTATTACGCTCTCTTTTATTTCTACTTAATATCACTAGTATGAATTACAGTGTGTCTAAGTTATGCAAATGCATTTGCACCTTTTGATATTAGTAATGGGCACCGGAGGTAGGTATGAGTGTTAATGAATATTTTATGAACTTAAGGTAAGAAAAAATCCATCAAAATGTTTCGCTCTTTGTTTTTCTTGTTCTTTAGTGTGATTTTTTTTTTTTTTTGTCAGCTGCTTATATAATTAGTGTATTTAAAAATTAGCTACAGGTTTCGGTGTCAGTTTTTGCAGTGTCATTCAATGGCAATTAAATGCTGTGTGCAGTCACCATAAATATATTATCCTCAAACTTTTAACTCTGGAGCCCACCTACCCCTGCCATTCTGCCTTGGGTATAAGTCTAAGCATGTGCAGCATTGAAATGGTCCTGCTCATCACCATGCTGTCTGCTAGAGGCCATATGTGCACATTCACTTCATGATATCCTGGGGAAGGCAGTACTCTGAAAGAGAGAAACAAAGGAGCAAGATAAGCCTGTTCTTTTTTTTGTGTGTGCACACTAACTCTGTTTAAGAACGTTATCAACCAGGTTCACATCACTGCATCACTTGGTAAGTCAGGCATGTGTATTCTTTGACAGCATCAGTGCCAAATTGAAAAGCATGTATAACTCACCGTTTGGACCCATCCACATTGTGTTTAGTGTTTTCATTGAAAGGAGGTACATGGTAGGCAGCTGTGACAAATATGTATCATCACCTTTAAACTAATCATTTTAAACAGTGTATTAGTGAATGCACTCTTGGTCTCCAGTTTTGTGAGGTTTTCTTATTTTATTTTTTTTTTGTTTGCATTTGTGTGTTTTTTTCCTGGTTATGTTAAACGCAGGAATGTATCTTATTCTTGAATTCTCTGTATCTTTCTTATGCTCTGAATCCTAATCGGTGAATTGGGGCCAAAGCACACAGTTCTGCGCTTCACATTTGTGTCACCTAGCAGGGACACTTCTCTCCTTAAACAAGCACCTGGACATGAGCTGAGAATGAGTAGGAAATGGTATCGATGTTTTAAATGTGTAAAGTAGAGCTTTAGCAACAAATGCTGTTTAGATACTTTGACTTTATAAAAAACAACATATGCTTATTGCAGTTTGTGTTTTGGTCAACTGGTTTTTTAACAATATAATTAAATCTCATTTTAACCTTCCAGCAACATGTAAATGACAGTATGTATTGATTCTTTTAGGATGCCATTGGTATTTTGTGTACCATTTGGGGTGCTTTTAAAACTTGTTTTTGAGGACAAATTGTCACCCACCTTACTTTCTTAAGTGGATATTTCCCACCTATCCCTTAGTGTAAGATTCAGAATGGCATAGAGTGAACTGTATTTATATTTTATTTTACTGGCTGAGTGAAGTATATCTGTGTGTGTTTGTGTGTATATTCCTGTGTATATTGGTATGATGTGAAAAAGTAACTCTTACAAATAATTCTCTAATTATATAATCTATTAACACTGCATTAGGAATAATTTATGTTTATATTAAGCTGGTATTTGTTTTGGTGTAATTAA
The DNA here is from genome assembly GCA_004026665.1 of Murina feae. Classification (NCBI taxonomy): domain Eukaryota; kingdom Metazoa; phylum Chordata; class Mammalia; order Chiroptera; family Vespertilionidae; genus Murina; species Murina feae. Next base: position 39,933 of record PVJC01001324.1, read on the forward strand.
TGTTAAGTGTCACTTCATTCCGTGTTACTATGCCAGACCTAATGTTTTCTGTTATGTGTGTCAAGCATATTTTTTTTGCTAAGGTTTTCATCAAATTGTATTCATTAATCTGCACAAAACTACAGAGGACAGGACTTTGTTTTTTCCTTTACATTCTTCTGTGAATGGGACCAGGATGCTTTTCAATATTAAATGGGAGAAAGAAGATGGAAATGAGTATTTTGCAAATAAGACTGGCCCCTTTGCATGTTGTTTAATTCGATGTCCAGAAATGAGAAATGTGAGTTGTAAGTTTTCTTTAATTGCAGGTTAATTCAACAAATCTGTATTCTAGATCAAAAATCCAATCTTGATGATGCCATGCATCCATATCCAAGGAGTGTCATTTATAATAGGGAAATGAAAACATGAGCAAGGTAGTCACATGACAGAATGGAAGTGCTGTGAGGGTGGGAAAAGGCAGTTAAAAACATAACATGAATCGGGGTTGCTCAGAGGTTGATGTCCTTGCCTGTTGGAGAAGTCGCAAATTGTCTAGCAACTTGACATTATAGCTTTCTCTATTAGGTTAAATCCTAGCTGTACATAAAATGCTCAGTCTAAAATAACAGCTATGCATTGCAAATTCATGCCTCCAAATCTTTCTGTCACAATATAATTTTGGAGAATTTTTCTTGACACTACTTGTCTCTTTAGGAGTAGTGATTTCAGGGTCTCTGGAATAATTATGTCTGGATTAATGTCTTTTTATTTTTGTCGTTAATCTGTAGAAGCAAAATTGGATTCAGGAGCATTATTATTATTTTTTTTTATTTCTTCCATATGGATTCTTAAATATTTTCTAAAAAGTTAAATGCCCAGTGATAAATGAATACATTTCATTTAAAAGAAGAACAAAAGGAAATAAAATAACTCATCTAAAGAGAACATATCCTTGTGATAATCTTCTTCATCTTCCTCCCCAGTCCTCTCTGTAGAGGTAAGCGCTGGTATCATTGTGATGTATCCTTACAGAGTTGGTGTGGATCCTTCCATACTCCCTAATTAATTTTTTAGGGTTTGGAAACTGAAAAATCCCTTATCATATATATATATATATCACAAAAACAGCTAAGTCAGCTGGAGACACTGGTATGTGCTCACAGAGTCAAAATGAATGAAATGGAAGCTTTCTCCTTTTTTTTTCATAGGACATTGTGTCTCATATCTTTATTTATTTTTATTTTTTGTTAATCCTCACCCAAGGATATTTTTCCATTGATTTTTAGGGAGAGTGGAAGAGAAAGGGAAGGACAGAGAGAAACACTGGTGTGAAAGAAACACATGGATTGGTTGCCTCCTGGATGAGCCCTAACTAGGGATGGGTCCCAGGGAGGAGCCTGCAACCAAGGTAGGCAATCTTGAACCGTGACCCTTTGGTTGGCAGATCCAGGCTTTATCCACTGAGCCAAGCTGGCAAAGGAATGCCTCCTATTTTTAATCAGTCATTCTGTTTCAAGCTCTGGAGTTGTTATTTGGAATAGGTTTCATGTTTTATAAGCAAGGATATGTCACCTTTAACTAGATACAGTTAGGAATAAACACTCTTTCAATGGTTTATAGCTTTTTAGGTATAGCTGAAGAGATATTCTCTAGAACAAACCTGCTTGTGGCTAGATGGATCCACATCATTGTGAAATTGTGGTTGCTTTCTTTTTAGATCTGTAATTTGTCATTGGTATTGTTGGGGCCATTGGTAATGCTAATAACTGCATTCTCCATTTTATTTTATATATAGGTTTGTCTATTTACCTGGGAATTTACTTTTTTGTTTTGTTTTTATGTGTGTTTAACTGGCCATTTCATTCCAACAATTATTAAATGATATTTTACTATTAAATTATATTTCAGTGGTTGTATGGAAGTAATGAGTGAATATTTATGTGAAAACATGTTAAAGTCACTTGCACTGCAGATCCAGCCAGCATGGCTAGCTAATAGCTCAAGAGCTCAGGCCGATAGTTGCCAGATAAGTGTTGATGCTTTGATTGGAGTCGGGTTTTTTCTTCATAGCCATCATCATAACTGCAATTACATACTTATGTGAGAGATTATACGTTTACTGTCAACTGTTCCTCACAGAATGTAAGCTCCATGAGGGCAGGAGGTCGTCTTTCTTTTTAGCCATTGTGCTTCCAGCGCATTTTTCTCGCTATCGTGACGGTGGCATTTTCATGACTTAAGTATGTGAATGGGCAGGGAGCATGTTGGAAGGGGAGTGTGTGAATAAGGACACGGAGGATTTGATGTGGGCAAAGTTGGGGGTGGAAAAGAGAAAGAAACTTACTCAAATAGGTAGAAAGGATAACAGCAACAGATTGCATGGAATCCTCCCAGCCTCCAGCTCTAAAGTTTCTTTTGCTTCCCATCATTCATATCCTTTCACAAAGTTGCAGTGTATCTTTCCAGTAAGGCACCAATCTGCGGTCAATTTAATATGCCTTAGCATATGCACAGCAATGGGTCTGTAAGGAAACGAAATCAATCAATTTTTGTGTTTTAGAGTTTCAAAAGTTGTAATGTTATTTATTCACTGTCACAGTGGCAAATTATCAAATTTTGTTTTCTAACTTGCACTATTCGTGCAAAAGCAGGCACAGAAATGTTACTGCAATTCAGATCTGATGTTCTCTTTTGTGGTTCACATGAGTTCTTTTTTTGCTCATACTGTGTCAATTGTGATATACTGTGCCATAAAACCAGTGTTTAAATGGGGTTTGGATTGTAAACTTTCAAAAAAGCCAAAATTTGAGTCTTATGATATGTGAAAATGTACTTTTCCTTGCATTCATAAATCCGACAGCATATTTGCAAAATAAATGTTCATTTTACTCTTTCAAATGAACATTCATTGTTTGCTTATCCTGGTTTCTCATAGAAGGCCAAGGTATTACAAGTGTCAAGCATATGATCACACATTTTATAAGTGCCAAAATAATGAAAATTAAGTTCTTCAAATAATTTATGAAGAAAATAAAATTAGATTTTTCTCAAAACTAATTGTGTTAATACCTAGATATAATTGATCACTACAAGTAATTGATAAGCAACATTAAAATTATGTTTTAAAACTTTACCTATAATGTCTTGCCATGGTGAATATTCCGTTATATCTTCTCTTAGATAGATTTGATATTTTTAATATTTAGAGAAGAATAAAGCAGTTAGTATATTTTATACATTCTGTTTCCAAGATTTTTGTTATCATTCAACTCTAATGTTGGTATATAGCTAAGTTTGTGAAGTTCCCAACTCCCAGCCACCAATATCATGATGCTTATTTGTGTTAAAACTGTTTAATATATTTGCTGTGGTTTCTGATGTAGAACTAGTTTTGAAAATATCATTTTTCTCTTCTGTGTGGCTTATTAAATCAAATTTCCTCATTTATCTTCATAATATAAAGGTCTTTTTAGAAACATTTGTGAATGTGGGTAAAATCTTACTGTATTTAAATGACTATGTTTGGTGCATATGGAAATTAAGAAATAAATTAATTTGAATTATTTATTATGATTTCAACTGTTGCAGTACTGGATGCTCTTCACTTGCAGCCACAGCACATGGAAAGACCAGAATACTACTACTTAAAATCAGATATTAAATGTCTATTTCATCATAGGATATACATAGAAGGCTATGTGACTATTAGAAATGGTATTAATTTTGCAGTTCTTCTTTAGACTACATGCCCATCAGTTCTTAATATAATCAACAAAATTTACTTGAAGAGTAAATATGTATTATCTCTTGTGGCAATTTAATCAATTTTGTCATTACATTTATTACAAATAAAAGCTCCAGCTCCTTTGTATTTCTGCTCGTTTGGTCCTGTGATGAGTTTTCCATGTATTTATACACTCTATAAAAACGATGGCATTGAATGACTGATAAACTAAACAAAGATTTATTAGACGTGTAGGGATTAATTTATCCTCAGAAAAGAGCACAGAAAGAACTCACCAGCATAACAATTTAAAGACTGAGGTGGTATAAGTGTAAATTTAGGTGCTTTATTGAAATAGTAAATAGCAAAACGCTTAAATTATGGCACACTGGATTTTAAAAGGATGATTCCTTTTCCAAAGGAAATGATTTTTAAAAAGATTTTAATCTTATTTACATTTTTAAAATGTATTTTGTGAATTTATTTTTTTTAAACCAGCATCACCACAATTAGGCTGGTAAGAGGATGATTCTTAAATTGTGCTGGCCAGTGATTTTAGAGAACAGCGTAATTTCCAAGAGTGCTTAGCTCATATGTTAGAGAAATTTTAATCTTTAATTATAATTATAGAATTGTAGGGTAGGAAAGAACATTACTAATTATCTTAAAAAACAAACCAACTGTTGACACTTTTTGAAATAAAAGATATAATAGGCAACATTGCTTATATAATAGCAATATGATAGATACTTTGATTTAAAATAACTGATATATAAAACCAACCTTAAAGAGATTTTAAAGACTCTGTCTACTTACACACCAGTAATCATAACATGGAGTTTCATCCTCTTATTCTTATAAAGTAAATTTAGAGGTAGTTTTAAGGAAACCAACCATAGAGTATTATATAGGATACTTTTGCTTCTCATTTTTATGGTTTCCATTTTAGAGGAGTAAGATTGCACTTTTTAACAGGGAAACCGTATAGTATGTTTGCAAATACTACAATGAATATTGGTACAATAAAACATTAAAGGTTGATTCTACTCAACCAAAATTACTTAGTTATTTCTGTAACTTCACACGTTCATTCTTTTACATACAATGATGACACTGAAATGGACTTGGCTCCCTGTTGAACAAATTTAGGAGGTCATTGGCTATAAGCTGCTTTTTAGATTAAAATTTACAGTACAAAGTGTACAGGAAGGTAAATATTTTCTCACGGACCAGAAATACCATCCAGAGACAACTTTTTCATCAATTAATGTTTTGTTTTGTTTTCACTAAGGACTTAAGAGTGATATATGAGTTGAGCTCATACTAACCACTTAGTCACCTGAAGACCAGATTTTCACAGAAAAGCTAATTAGAGAGTTCTCTTTTTAGATATCGATCTTTCCTGGAAAAATAACAACATATAATTACCTTGAAATACTTAATCATTGGCTAATCTTCTCACATCCTTCAATGTTTTTCTCACATGGCACCTTCTCAAGAGATTTTCCTTTACCATTTTATATAAATTACAATTTTCCTCTCCTGAAACTGAACAATCTAGTTCCTCTTCTGTGACAATTATTTTTTAACATACTTGAAATTTTCACTTTATTTTGTTGACTGTTTATTCTCTGTCTTTCTCCCACTGGAAAATGAGAAGGCAGAGATCTCTGCCCTGCCTTCATGTATCTCGAGGCCTCTGGGAACAGGGGCTGGCTCAGTAGGCAATCAGTAATTCTTCTGTAATACATGACCGATTGGCTAAACAAGTTATACAATTTCTCTTTAGAGTTTATTTTGGAAGTTATTTCTTTCTCATAAAATGGTAATTTGCAAATTTCTCTTTTTGTGTCAAGGTAAATCTTACTAAAGACAAAACAAATAAAAAACTAAAATGTTCTCGTTGGACTGGGAGTGAGGAGGATTCAGACTTGACTCTCTTGCTCTTTCTTATTTTCTGTCCAATGTAGATGGTCTCAGAGAATTTGGAAGGGACTTGAAAACCACTCCAACCGCTGATGGGCAAATCTTTCCTTTAAAATTTATCTAATATTCGGTCTTAAAGGGATATTTCTTTAAGAGGACAATAATTCATCTTTATATGTCTCTCTGTATATAACAGGTAACTGGAAGAGGCTCCTGAAAGTTCGGCTTCTAAATAACATGTGACTTTTAGGAAGTACCTTTTGACAATTTGTGACATTGAGAAAGCTTCACAGAACAAAGTAGACCTCTGCTCCTTTATGTTCATGTGACTTACCTTGTGCTTCTAACACTAAAAGAAACAGATTCTATCTTCTCAGGCCTTCAAATAGCTACCTACATTCAAAGGGCCTCTGAAATTTTTCCAGTCCAGGGAAAAATGATCATGTGTTCAACTGCATAATTATCAAGTAGTGCAGGTCCCCAGCGTGCTGTCCTAAAGGTGGAACCTGTGATGAACAACCACATGGTAGGAAATCTCTCAATTAAAAAGCAACAACACTGCAGTCCTAAGGCCACATGTCCCTTAAGATAAGTGTCTTATCCCTTGTCCTTTTAGTAGAGGTAGAAACACAGAGTGTCAGAATGGTTTCATTCGATCTTAGCCACTATTACTGGAATCACCAATCCTTGTGTGGGACTGTTACACATGGTGTAACCTACAGCTATGACAAGATTTTTTACATTAAATGTAAACGTGAGGACAATAATAGTTACTATTTTTCAGGACATGTCTTCAGCGTTCAAATTATATCTACTTAATACAAAACGTGTTCCCCTAAATGCAGGTTTTCCTTTTCTGCTTGGCTTCTTTGCCTAGGAATTACCATGTGGCTATGACTACATGATAACTCATTTAGAATAGGAGAAACACCAGTAAATTATTAGTATTTACTTTTATTTATGTAGCTCTGTTATAGACCACAAAATTACACTACTGAGATAATGAATAATTCAGGAAATAAAATAAAATGACTTAACATGTTATACAAAGTTTCTAAGCAATATATATTTTATTTCTTTGGCCTGAATTACCTGGTCAGCCAGCCCAGTTTTTTCATTTCGTTTTCTGGACTTAGCATTATAAAGGCAGCAGACATTTGGAGAAAATTAAATTATTCCTTTCGAGGAAACAATTACACTGAGATTGGGCTTAAGTGCTGCCAGAAGGATGGAAATCCCTAAATTAGCCAGTGCTTATTTCAATTCACAGGGAAGTCCTCCTCCACTGGCTAACCATAGGTTTTTGCAAATTGCTAGTGGATAATGGGCCAGAAATCTGCTAAACTTAGTAAACAGATATTGTTGATGCTATGCTGACTTGAAAGAATGATGTGATGGCTTGCTGTGACATTCTTTCTAATGATTACTGGCTTAAATGGAAAAATGCATTATCTGACTCAATTAGCAAGGTATATACATTTTATTTTATTTTTAATTTTGTCTTATTGCTTTAAATATTACAAAGAGAAGTACATATGTCTCCTTTTCCCCCCTTGACCTTCCCCTTGCCTCCCCTATCCCTCAGTGTCTTGTGTTCATTGGTTATGCTTATATGCATGCCTAAAAGTCCTTCAGTTGATCTCTTACCTCCCCCCTACCCTCCCTGGCCTTCCTGCTGTAGTTTGACAGGCTGTTTGATGCAGCTCTGCTTCTGTATCTATTTTTGTTCATCAGTTTATAATGGTCTTTATTATCTATAAATGAGTGAGATCATGTGGTATTTTTCTTTCATTGACTGGCTTATTTCACTTAGCATAATGCTCTCCAGTTCCATCCATGCTGTTGCAAATGATATGAATTCCTTCTTTTTACAGCAGCATAGTATTCCATTGTGTAGATGTACCACAGTTTTCTAATCCCATTTGACCCAGTGATCCCACTTCTAAGAATATATCCCAAGAAACTAGAAACACCAATCAGAAAGGATATATGCATCCCTATGTTCATAGCAGCACAATTCACCATAGCTTAGACTTGGAAACAGCCTAAGTGCCCATCAACAGATGAATGGATTAGAAGGTATATAGATTTTAAATTACTTCCCTATCAGTGAGGTTGGATTTGTACTAACTCTTCTCTACTTGCTGTGACCCATGGCCTTCTTTGTGGGCAGGCAGTGAAATTATGAGTCATTTAATGCAGTGGAAAGAGAAAAGCTGATTGGCCCAAAAGAAAGCCAAAATTGGACTGAGAATATGAGCACAATTTGGATTGGCGTTTGCCCTCTCATTATTTGTAAGGAGTAATGTCATGGCCTATTAGGCTGTCTTTTTTCTGCAACTACTTCAAATATGTTATCCCCTACGTAGAAGAATGCCCTGCATAAAGAACAGCTGTTGCTGTGTAAGCAAGGCTGATCAAGTGGCTGACTTCCTGTAAGAACATCTGCATGATCTCTCAAGCACTTATAACACCTGATCTTCATACCACGGTTCTGACCCGCTGGTTCTCAGGTTGGCTGTGCAGCCCTTCTCCACAGCCAGTCACCTGAGGCACATTATAAAACTCAAATTTAATTTAGCAAATAATTTTATACAGTAGGGCTATCGTGAATTGAAATTTTGTATGGACAAAAAATAAAACAAAATAAAATCTTCAACTCCCCCATAAGCTTTGCGAGCACAGCTATTTTGTGTAGTGTTACCAAGGCATCAAATTGGCTTTCGCCCTCTAAGAGTTGATGATTCTTTTCTTCATGGTGATGAAGGATTTTTTTTTTGCAGGGATATGGATAGCTTATTATTTTAATTCATATTAGTTCTGTGCTGAAAGACTTTTTCTTGTTAATGCAAATAATTATTATTGTGCTTTAAGAGAAGTTGGTCCATTGGGAAAGATTATATAGTTATTCAACTAGGTCTACCCTTTATCTTTGAAATTAAGCAGTTGGTTTTCACAAAGTAAAAATGTCATTGGGATCTTTCAAACCTTTTGGAAAAGGTCATTAAAACTTTCATTGTATAGAATTGAGAAATGTTACATATAAAAAGAGAACAAAATCCAACTGAATATGTGACAACATTAAAACTTATGTGTTGCCCATCCTTGGATGCTTTGTAATATATTTTAGGATCATTATCCATAATAGATCATGGTAAAGAGAGCCAGACAAAGGGAAAGCTGAGCAGCAAATGCTGAACTCATGTTTTAAAAAATGCTACAAATACATCTTTCTGTACAATGAAAAATTTTATTATGATGACTTATTTTGGAGCCTATGATAAGAGGGGTATTTAATAAAACAGGAATATGTTATTTCTACAAAGGATATGCTGTAGGAGATAGAAATTTGGTCCCTATAGTCTATTAAAAGAAGAGCTCATATACTTATGATACATTTTAGAAATGACAATTATTCGATGATATATTAGCAGATTTTTTTTAATCTACAAAAGGAAGTGGTTAGAAAGATGATGTGGGCACATGGAAAAGCAGGTAGAGGAGTGTTGAAGGTGAGAAAGCCGAAGGCTGGGGAAGGAGAGAGAGTCTTGTGATTACTGTGACAGCACGATTATTTTCCTAAGTAGAAAAGATGTGCGAGAAGAATGATCACAACTTGAGAGGGTGACCTCAGGAGCTCGTAAAGGAAATGGTTACACAGTTCATGTGACTTGGGTGGACACTATAAATTACCCCTTGCCAGAGGTAAATCTCTCAGTAGCCCTGCTCTGTTGCAAAAATAATTTTTTAAAATAATTTTAGTCTTTGTAAATGCCACACAAAAATCAGAATTCCTTCCTGTCCTTGAATTCCTTTTTTGGGTAGGTTTTGGAGAGTTACAAATCACATGAAACTTATGTGACAGAGATACTTATGAGAGCATAAGTACAACTTGGTATGGGGCAGAGGGAATGTATTCATGTGACTTGGTAGGTCTGCTAACTCTTTGGATCCAGAGATAATATTTAAATAAAATTGCTTTACTGGACTCAGAGAGTGTGTGGTAATATGTCTTAAAGAAGATAACTGTGAAATTCACTGAAATCAGAGAATCACAGTAATTGCTTTAAAATGGAAAAGGGTTTTACAAATGGAGTCATTTGAGTAGAGCTTTAGATGTCTCCTACTCCAAATGCCTACTCAACCACTTCTGCAGTTCTGCAATGGTTCTGGGATGGGTGATGACACAAACTGTTTACATGTCCATAAGGAGTGTGTACTTGGTACCTCACAAAGTAACAGTCTTTTTAAGAAGAGCTTAATTATTAAAGAGCTTTTTATTTATTTGAATCCCAATCTGCCTGCTGAAACTATCATCATTTGGCCATCTGCATATTGTTATTGTTGTTTCTTAAGATATTTATTGAGTTTCTCCAGTGTGCTGTGCTCTGGTATTTTCAATATATCTGGAGTTAAATACAGTCTAATTCCTTATCCACATCTAAATAATTTATATGAATACATTACTCACCATTATTCTAAATCCAAACTTTTCTTTTCCTAATTTTATATTTTCAGTTTCTAAAACCGTCCTTCACAGTGTTGACATCCTTCCCACATGTTTCCTGGCCATCTTCCCCTTCTAGTTTGAACATACTCTAATTGTCAGGAAATCTCTTAACATCATTAAGCCCCAAATTAATTACAGTATCCTAAATGAGCAGGGCAAAGTATAATGGAAGCATTTTCTGTTTCTGGAAATAATGACACAGTCAAAGGAATGTGTGTGTGTGTGTGTGTGTGTGTGTGTGTGTTGATGCTTTTGTTTTATGTTTGGGTCAGTTTGCTGTTAAATTTCTAAATTTTTTCACATAAATTGTTATTAAGTCAGCCTTCCTATTCTCTACTGAACAATTACTACTGTGAGCCTACTTCAAAACATGAAACATACTTCTATTCAATTGTTCATTTTCAATTAATAAAATAATAAATATCTACTCAGTGTCCTGTGCAGTATGCTAGAAGTATAAAAATAAATAAGATGTGCTATAAGGCAAGGTGTCTGTATCAGATTTATAGCTCAGTAATAAGTAAAGACATTTTTACATGGAAGTTCCATGAACAGCTAAAACATGATAGAAGTCATTTACAAGGACCAACGTTCTTCATTAGCTGAGTGTTAAACAGTGATTGGGTGTTCAGTAGATTTCCACGATTTGGTAGTATTTTTTGTCTTCTCTCTCAATGCGATAACAAGTTCCATAAATTTAACATATTAACACAGTCTTACTGTCTTTCAGTTATATACGTCAAGAGCATATCATGGATCTCACTGGGCTAAAGTCAAGGTGTCAGCAGAGCAGTTGTTCCTTTTTGGAGAATTTAGGAGAGAATTGGCTTCCTTTTCCAGCTTTTTGAAGCTAGAAAAAAAGCTACAGTTGTGACCCCTTTCCTCTAACTTCAAAGACAGCAACGTTGAATGTCTTTGACCAGTCTTTGGTGGCCCAATTTCTCTTAGATTCCCTTCTGTTTTTCTTTTCTCCTTATAAGGACTTTGTAATTAAACTTGGCCCACCTGGATAATTCAGGATGCTCTCCCAATCCTAAGGTCACCTAATTAGCAAATTTAATTATATAATGTAACTTTGATTGCCTTTACCATGTAACCTGTACATTCACAAATTCTGGGGATTGAATTTTGGGAATTCTGGCCATCTTTAGGATACCGTTATTTTTGTATACCACAAGAAGAAACATTAAAGCAAAAGAAACATGGAAGCTGAGTCATGGAGCTATGGTAGAGAAGTGCTGATTCTAAAATTGGAAGCAACTCAACATAAATGGAACAAGGGAGCCTAACAAATCCAACTGGAGAAACAGATAAGGGTCAAGATGATGAAAGCCTCAAGCAACAAAATTAAAAGTTGCTTTTTAGAAAGATTACTCTGGCAAGAGAACAGATATGTGGAATGCAAAACTAAAGATAACAGCAAAGTAATTCTGATTTATTTAGTCAAGAAGGACATCAAGAGCTTATGCTTTTGGATAGCATCAGAGATGGAGAAGAGTGAAGATGTTTGCCATATCCTAAGAAGTTGGGCTCCGCAGGACTTGATTGATTATGCAGGAGTGAAGGCAACACTGGAGTCATGATTGACTCCCATGTGTCCATCAGAAGTCTCTGGGTGAATGGTGGTGTCATTCACCAAAAAAGTATGAAGACACTAATGCACGTAGGGAGGAAATTGAAGAAAAAATATCCTAAGTTTTATTTTAATTTATGGATACAGTTAGTCAGCTATTCTGAATCTTTACCTATATTTCTATCCCTGAGCCATCTACAAATATGATTTACATTCTCTTGGTGTTTTCTAAAAATGGATAAAAATGTGGTAGAAAAAAGTATCATCAGAATACTACTGGGGATCACACTTCAATAGCCACTGTTACATCAACCTGAATAATATGCAATATCAGTTTTGACTGTACTGTTAGCAAGATCATATTTCTCCATATATTTCAAAATACATGTTTATTTTTTTTCAAATATTTAATATACTCTGTTGAAGTCGTGAGTCAGTATTTGGAAAGGTATTTGTATTCAGTAGAGATAAATAAGTAATTAATTCATTGGGTCTTCCAGTCCCATAAACACACTGATCTGGTACACTCTGTGTGTAAGGTTTTCTGTAAAGTCCTTTGTGGAGAATGAAAACTTATACCATGTTTTAACTAGGTAAAAAATAAAATATAGGGACCACATAGGAGGACACAGGTTACTTCTTATTTGAAGAACAAAAGTAGGTTTCTGGAAGAAGTAGTAATTTAGTTGGAAGAAGTGAGAAGTGAAGATAGACTTACCGGGGAAGGGAGCATCTACGGAAGAAGAAAATGATCAAAAACATTGAAATAGCATCATTCCAAATGTGTCATGTTTTGGTTGAAATACAGTTCTAGATAGAAGAGAGGCATAGAATCAAGGGACAGTAACATTCCGGTTCATAGCTGTAGTTATTTTTAATTGAATTTGAATGTTTTAGGGCACAGTATGCACTCTGCACATTTCCATAGTCTTGACAATTCCCTATTGTGTGCCCTACCCAGATAATCACATTCATATCTCTTACCTGGTGCTTTAGAAACCCGGTTTATTACCCTAGATTTAGAAACTTATTTATAGTCAATTTACTGCCAATTAGTGTATGCATGTGGAAGATGGGGTGAGAGCCATGATCAGACACCTACTTTAGAAATACATTTTAATGATAGAGGGGATTGCAAATTGTAGTACTGAAGAAGGATGGGATCATTACAGAAAGGCAAATGAGTTAGGAGGTTGTAAAAACAATTCCTATAAAATGCAGTGGACCCTGTAACATTATGGCAATAACCAGAAAGGAAAGAAGGGATCAAATGCGAAACATTAGATTCAAAACTTCCTCGGGGTCTTTTTCTTTGTATGGTGCCTAATTTGTGCAAAAACACTAACTAGATATTCAAATAAATGAATGAAGACATTGGAGGAATTGAGTTGGATGTGAGAGGTGGAAGGAAATAACTAAAGATGACTTTAAAAGCCTGAATATGAATAATAGAAGTGGCATGCTTCTAAAAGACTTTGTAGGAGAGTAAATTTCATCTTACAGTTCAGAAAAAATACCCAGGGAGACACATTCAGCGCACAGATGCAAAAATGAATGTGGTCCTCAGGGTAGAGATTATAATTACAAAAGAGCATGAAAATTTTTTCTTGGAGGCGATGGTTTATTTTAATTCATCCAACAAAAAACATGTGTATCAAGATTATCTACAGATTTGTAACTGATAAGAAAAAAAGTCAGATCATTTACAGCAGATGCATTGTGTGATGGATGAAGAAATTGAGAGACAAATGCTTGGCTATTCAACAAATAAATGTAAGACTCAATACTGCAAGGTAAAATGATGCTCTTTGAATCATTTCAACACATAACTTCAATGCCTCCTACTTCCTACCAAATATTCCTACTTTGAAGACAGTCATTTTAACCTATTTTATGTTGCCAACTCTAAAGTGTGATCCACTTGGAAAATTTGAGTATAGACTGTTTAATACTTAGGGCCTTAAAGGTAATTTTTACTCTATTTCAAGACCTAGTATAAAGAGAGTAGTGCTCCCTAGGCTGAATTTTATTTTCCTTTCTATTGGATTTATTGAGAAGACATTGGTTAACAAAATTATACAGGTTTCAAGTGTATAATTCTACAACACATCACCTGTACATTGTATTGTGTGCTCGCCACCCCAAGTCAGGTCTCCTTCTATCACCATTTATCCCCCTATTCCCTCCTCTACTTCCCCACACTATAGCCTGGCCACCCTGATGTCTCATTTTTCTAGTGAAATTGATGTAATGAAACAAATTGTATCCCTTCAGTTCTAATTTTCACAGACCTATTTATGATTAGTAGATTTCAAGTGGTGTTGGATGGAACCTGAGGGTTTTGTGTAGGTATCCTAGGACCACCACTCAGAGCACAGGGAGGAGAGGACTTTTTAGTCCCTGTCCTGATTCAAAAACATTGCCATAGCCTTTCATCTATTTTAATATTAAGCCTTCTTCTGGATAATAGGAGGGTCTCTTATTTTAAAACATATGAAAACTAGAGGGCATTAATCTCAGGGCTTTGGCTAGAATTACATAGTTTTTCCTTTTGAGCGGATGAATTATATTAAAAGGTTTCAAATCCTGCTGCTTCAAATGAGTAAATCATACAATTTCAGTGTTACCATGTAAGTACTGTGGAACCATTTAGCTCTGTGATAAGCAACATCTGACCTTTGCCAACAGGGCTTCCTTAGTCTAGGGCCATATTGAGAGGTAAGGGTTTCAGGTTTTCACAACTAAATACGAGGACTTCCACTGAGAGGATATATGTTTTCATGTATCTGTTGCCATTTCTATTTGTTTCCATTGCTACTTGGAAGCCAAGTTTTGTTTTATGTTGTAATTGACAGAATGGTTATTTAAAAGACTGTAGGGTATATTAGGAGGCACTATTTTGCCTTTAAGACTGCCAGTCCAATGGAAACAGCTATTATTCAAAGCTTTGAACCAGATTAATATATTCCTATCATTTTATTGAATTCAGTGTTAATATGATTTAGGTTAAGTAGCTGTCATTTTGGTCAACAGCATTAAGTGAGAGGTGGCTACAGTTTAGGTTGAGGTAGTCAGGGTGGTGAATTCCTAGAGAGTAGAGGACATAAATGAGATTTAGAAGAGTCCCCAAACTAATTACGGTATCTTATTTTAGTTTATTTTTTTAAAGTTCTAGCCCGGTGTAAATAAAAAATAGCTTTATTCTTTCTATTTACCTAGTCCTGCAAAATAATACATTTCTATGAGGTGGAAATATATACTCAATGCCTTCTGTATAAGGTATTATCATGGTACTTTTCCATTCTCAACAGCTCCATCTGTTCTTTATAAATACTTGTTTATGATTTGAAAAGGTACTTTTCCAACTTCACTTATTTTCTGCTTCCCTATCCTCTTTAAATAATGGTTCTCATTGAGGTAAAGTTATAGATTAATGCATTAAATTAATCTATTAATGTAATTTAAACTTTTCCTTATCTAATATCTTATAATAACTCTCTGAGATACAGGGGCGATGATATTTGACTCCCTTTTGGCAGGTAAGAAAACATAACCAAGATGCAACTTTCCCAAGTCATACAGCGATGGCCAACTTCTTAAGGGATGCATTCCTAGTAGTGACTCTTCCTTTTTAGAATGGGAGCATGATACTGTGCAGTGTTTGTTATATTGTGAGGGTTGGGGATTTATAAAATCAAGACCCATCATGCGTTTACAAATAGAGCATTATCCAACTTGTTATTGTAGACACTGCTCTCTGAGGCTTGTCCCTGTAACGCAGGAGAAACTGAGATTCAGAAATGTTGAGTTCCTTTTCATGGCCACCGAGATGTATTTCCTTTATTTGCCTTTTTCTTCCCTTATAACATGCATGCAACTCTAGATCAAGAATGTCAAACTCAAAGTCTATGTGGGCTAAAAAAAAAAACCCAAAACCCCAAAAACCCAAAAGTTTTAACTTTTATAGAAATGTAGGTTTATTTTGATAGAGACATGCTGACTACAAAGGACTGAAATACATGAGTAATCGTTAACATAAAATAATAGAACATTTTAATAAAAATATATTTTCTTGAACATTAACTTGTCAGACACTGAATAACTGCACAAATTAATAAGCATAATGCAAATAAACCTGTTTTTTCTTGTTCTTCAAAAGCAAAATGTTTCCTCTCGTGCACACCAAACAAGTCAGTCCAATGGAAACAGTTATTATTCAAAACTTGGAACCAGATTAATGTATTCCTATCAATTTATTGAATTCAGTGTTAATATGATTTAGGTGGAGTAGCTATCATTTTGACGTGGCAATCAGCTGCTAAAATATTTGCTGCTAGTATTAGTGGAGAGAAATGGTGAGCCTGAGGAGAAGGCGCAGAAGGGAAATGAATGCAGCATGATCAATCAGTCGTTAATGAATGTTGTAGTTCATTATTAATTATGTTTAACAGGATATTGTAAAAATTAAGTTACCAAATTTTTATTAAAACGTTTCTTACATACCATTATATTGGCTTGGCTGCAAAAATATTCTTTGTGGGCCATATGCGGCCTGCGGGCTAGGCTGTAAGTTTGACATGCTTGTTCTAGATTGTTTAATTTTCTGATTATTTCATGATGAGGTGTTTGATTTACACCAAAAATGCCCTATTGGTAGTTTCGTATCTTACTCATTCCAGTCATTATATATTTTTAAAATACCTTCTTTGTACCTGATATTATAATGGCATCTGTATCTCCCAAGACACCTGCTGTAGTTTGTGTTCAAAAGCCCTTGCCGGTTGCTTTGATGCTGCTTAAACATCAGTTCATATATTTGACTTAATTCTGCCAAATATGAAAAGTTCTATAACATCACCTACATGAGGTTATGTCAAACAAAAATGCTGTAAACAAGAACATAAAAGTGATTTGTGTGCTTTCCTGTCAGTTTTTTGTATAGCCTTTCCACAGATTTCTTTAATATACCCAGAAAAATGTGAGAGGGAAAAAAACAAGCTCAGCATCTCTTCAAAGAGAACTTTGATATTATTTTTACCTTTTTCTCCTTTTTAAAGGGGTGTGTGTGTGTGTGTGTGTGTGTGTGTGTGTGTGTTGGTTTCTGTACACACATTTATGTAATTTTTATTTTACAGGGATACCCTTAATCAGAAATATAAGCTCATTGGAAGCAGCGCCCACATTGGCAGGGAGAGAATTGAAAGCAAAGCCTGAGGTGAGGCAGAAGGGACCCTAGAATTTCATAAACACGGTGCAGTGAAAGACTCATCGCACCTTTTAAGACTCATCGCACCTCATTTTGCCATTGTAGCCTCATTTGATGTGGTGGACCCCCTGGGACCAGTTACATCTCAGCAATAGTTCCCATTGCACTGTGTTGGAGACTCCAGCAATGAGAACCTCAGAGATCAGAGTGAAATTCTGCTCTGTCAGATTATCGATGTGGAGATTTTCCATAGATGCTTGAACTCTGTGGATTTGGAAGTATGTGAACATCAGGATTAAAAGTCTACCTAGTGCTTCAGTTTATGGTTCATTTATTTTGGTGACTGTAGTTTAATTTTAATTATGTCTCCTCTGAATAGTTCTTTGGCAAATGTTCCATAGGAAATACATCATCTTCTTTTTCAAGCTGTGCCTGCAGTCGGAAGGCTTAACTCTCTGTTTGACAGGTATCTCTTTGAGTCATCTATATTAGGAAGTAATTTTCAGTCTACAAGAATCCAGAATTTGCTTTCCAAAATTGGTACTGTATTTGAAATTTAGTAGGACTCCTTAGGCATTCAGAATGCTGCACAGAAAGCTTTCATGTGGATTTCTTTTTCCTGCTAAAAGACAAACAGTTCAGTCTTCAAACTATATTTTACTGTTAATATCTTTCATCAGTAATATAAAATATATTTTAGGTCTATTTAAACTTTCAACACATAACTTTCTGGAAAAAGCTAATTTTTTGTGGGGTTTTTTAATTAAAATTAAGCAATTGGGTTTGAAACAATTTTTTGATAATCCCATAGAATATTATACCAAAATTGAATCATAGGAAGAACATAATATCTCTTTCTGGTGTTTTTTTTTTCTCTCTCATACCACAGGAACATATAAATATGCTTTATTTGCCATTTCATAAAATGTGTTATAATTTTGGAAATCAATTATAGTAAAAGATCACTTTAAATATTTGGAAAAGTCTGTCTTTAGAATTACAGTGCATTATTTCAAAGTCTTCCAGATAGAAGCTCTAAAATTGCCTGCATTTAAAAATGAAACTACTTAAAGTTTTTGTGAGTTGCATTGAAAGCAATAAGAAAATGCTGTAAATCTTTAGAAGAAGCAGTTCCAAGAGGAAATGGACTAGTATAAAAAGAAAACAGAATAGGTTTAAAGTGAAGAGATCATTCAATAAGACATAGAATAAGTGATATAGATACTGAAAAGTTGATTGAATGAAACCAAAACTAGTCAACTTAACAGAACTTTATCATTAAGCTCAATAAATTTCTAGACCTAATACAAATTAAGTAATACTTGGAAATTGCATGAACTTTCAAACCTGAACTAAACTTGTCCAATAAATTTCTAGTAAAAACTGATAAAAGGTATACCCTTGCCTCATACAATCCATTGTTATCAATATCATTATTGTTTGTGCTTTTGCTGCCCTCAGTTTTGTACAATTTGATGCAGTTTAAGTTATGCACACTTGTGAAACCACACCATCACCAAGTTACAGAGCATTTCCAGTAAGTGGAACCTCAGATCTGAAACTTAATTCATTCTGAAGGCTGTTCAAAATCCGAAGCATTTTTTTTCATCTAATCTAATAAAAGAGTAATATTGAAATTGACATTTTCTTTGGGATGCCTAAGCCATGCCCACCAGCCAATCTGAGCGGCTGTATGCAGATTAACCCAGCCAAGATGGAGGCCGGCAGTCACGAAGCTAGAGTAAGTAGCAGGCTTCCATTTCACCAGGAGTACACTGTCTGCCTAGGTGGTCTGGGCCTCTCTCTGCTCACGACATCATAGTTGCAACATTGTTTCAATTATAGAAGCCATGGAGCTGAAGCAAACAGGAGACTCCCATTGCACCAGCGATGGAGGAAACTGCCTGCCTAGGCTGGCTGGACGTCTACTAAGGCAACATTCTTTCAATAATAGAAGCCACAGAGCTGAAGTCAACAGGAGGCTTCATTACCTGCCTAGGCCTTGGCTTAAAGCAACAGTGTATCAATTATAGAAGATAAATAACCCCCCCAAACCTGCTTCCAGCCAGCTTTGCTGGAATGTTGGCTCAATGGGAGCTGTGGGCAGCCTGAAAACTCCTCACTCCTCAGCCCCGCACCCAGGCTGCCCAGGCACCCCAGTAGGGACCCAAAGCCTGAAGGGATGTGGGCATCCTGAAAACGACCCTCAGCCCTGCACTCAGGCTGCCCAGGCACCCCCGTAGGAACTCAAATCCTGAAGAGACTGTGGGCAGCTTGAAAACGGCCCTCAGCCCTGCACCTAGGCTACCCAGGTACTCCAGTAGGGACTCGAACCCTGAAGGGGCTATGGGCAGCCTGAAAACAGACCTCACCCCCTCACCCAGGCTGGCCACACCCTAATGGGGTGAGGGTCCACACTGGGGGCCTTGGCCAGCCTTCAAACAGCCATCAGCCCCTCACCCAGGCTGGCCAGGAATGCCAGCAGGTGGACATCCCCCAAGGGGTCCCAGACTGCGAGAGAGCACAGGCTGAGCTGAAGGACCTCCTGAGTGCACAAATTTTTGTGCACCGGGCCCCTAATTAGAAATAATGTAAACTGAATTAATCCATCCCAAACACCCAAATGATTCCATTTTTAACCTTTCTTATATACAGCACATGTCTAATGTACCATTTAATCTATAAATATACATTTTAAAAACAGAAAGGATTAGTATAAGTGAACATTTAAGAAAAAGGAAATGAAATGCACAGTAAGAAAATGTAATAATAATAAACAAGCGCAAAAAAAATCCATGAAAATATTCACAGCACCTTATTCTGAGATGTTAACTGTGGTAAACTAATTCATACTCGCACATTCTCTCCTTTGTCTGTGGCCTGAGAGATGTGTGACTGTCGGGTTGAAAGCAAATTGTTCAAGATGGGAGACATATGAGAACCGAGATTTGACTATTTCCAAAACACTATTTGTGCTCCTTTGTATATTGCATTTCTATATCTGCCCCTGGATACAGGAAACCATTTATCTGGATATTGTCACTATAGGTTTATGTTCATTTTATGTAGATGGAATCACACAGTAGATGTTCTCTGTGTGTGTGTGCACATGTTCACGTGTGTGTGGTTTATTCTGCATAATGTAAGAACCATGCATTTCTTCATATCAGTAGTTTTTTTTTAATTTCTGAACAGTATATAATGATCTTGTTTTATACATAGGTCTGCATTTTAAATTCTGTATATACCTATAGTACCTAGAATAATCCCCTGCACATACTTGAGATTGCTTGGTTGATTGATTCATCTACCTGAAGATAGATTCTGGAAGAGTTTTAGCCTGATTCTGGTATCAGTGGTATTCATTTGTTGAGAAAAAATTGTGCCAGAAGTAGCAAAGTAAGACATAATTTATTGAGTAGTTGCAATATGTCAGTTACTAGACAGTTTTTCTGATGAATTAACTTCATACTTTTGTTATACTCATTTGATAGATGAAACACAGGGATGAAAGAACTTGACATTGATTACGCAAGCTGATAAGTAGTGTTGCTCTTAACTACAAAGCTCTTGCTCTTAACCATTTACTCTATTTCATCAGTAAAAAAGAAAAGTTGTTTCATCTCCTTTCTCTTCTCAAAACACTGCAATTTCTCTCCATTTCTTTTAAAACAAAAGTCCACACTGTAGGTACAAGGCACAATGTTATTTGTTTCCAAGTGACCTCTCAGAGCGCTTCCTCTCCCTGACTCACATTGAACTTCCTCTTCCTATAGCTTATATACTTTCTAATACTTATATACGATCCGTGCACCACTGGGTTCCCTCAGCCTGGCCCTCTCGCAATCCCGGACCCCTCGAGGGATGTTGCACTGCCGGTTTTGGCCTGATCCACTGCAGGCCAAGCTGAGGGACCCCACTGGTGCACAAATCTGTACACCAGGCCTTTTTTTGCCTGATCCCCACAGGTTAGGCCTCTAGTGTACATATAAGATCTTTGGTTAATCTTTTCCCACCCCCTCCACCTCTCCCCTTTTCCCTCTGAGATTCATCAGTCTGTTCCATATTTCCATGCCTGTGCATTGAGCATCTGCCCTCTGGTGGTCAGTGCATGTCATAGCTAATGGTTGAACAGTTGCATATATGTATAGTTGAAATTATATATATATATATATATATATATATATATATATATATATATATATATATATATAGTTTTATTAGCTGTAATGATTGTTGCCTCTCTCTGCAGAATATAATTCCCTCAAGAGCAATTCTCTTTACCAGTGTTTGATCTCAAATATCTGGGGTAGTATTTTCTTAGTTGGAGCAGCTACAACAATTTCTATAGACTGGGTGACTTAATCAACAACATGTTTGTCACAGTTCTAAAGATGAGGAAGTCCAAGGTCAAGGTTCTGACAGACTCAGTGTCTTCTTGGTGTGTAGTTGGCCGACTTCACATCTTATTCTCAAACATAGAGAGGAACAAGCTGTTTTGTTTCTTATGAGGCTACTTATAGCTTTCCTAAGGGTTCCATCATCATAACCTAATTCCCTCCCAAAGCTCCACATCCTAATACCATCTTGGAGGTTAGCATTTCGACATGAATTTTAAGGGGGACAAAAACGTTCAGTCAATAACAAGTGCCTTACACATCATAGGTTCCCATTAAACATGTTTAGGATATGAGGATAATTTGAGTCTTCTTCCCCCTCTACTAATTATTCTTTTCAGAAAAAAATGGCATTACACAATATTTGGATGACTTAGGGATATTAATAGCTGGCTCTATAATGAGTCTGTAAAGAATAAGATATCGTTTCCTAATTTAATCTCCTCTTTGATCTTGTTTCTCTTTTATTTTATTAGATCACAATATCAGTGATTTCCTAGATTGATTCTTAAAGTTGGGAGGAACCTGAGAGACTTTTGAGATAACTAAGTCCAGAAATCCCAACATTGGGATTTCACAAGAGTTTTGAATTTGCCTTTAGATGAAACTTCCTGTCAAAGCAGTCCTTTGTCTTAATCCACCCTGACCCACTCATTTTAGTGTCTGACCCTGAAACATAGTTAACTAGACTGCCTCTAATAAAACTTGTTTATTATAGGGAAGAGAAAATAGACAAGTGGGGAAGCAAGTTGCCTACCATAAAATGATAAGTTAGTGCCATTTCCTTGGAGGAAATGAGGGAGGATAGACTATCCAATATCGTGGAAGCATTTGCAGTCAATTAGAACAAAGGTTAATTAGAAAATATTATCATTTCTGCCCTTTAAAATCACCTTTTTATTGAATTCTGTCATTAACACCCATAAAATGGTTCATTGTGGTTGTTCAGGTGCCAACATGGTGTGCTTTCTTTCAGCATCGTAAATTACTTTTAACTGATCTGGGATGTTCAGACACTTCCATTAAACTAGGTGAAGGGAAAAGTGAATGGATCGTTTATTATTTACTCTTGCGGTGATTCACTTGTGGTGGGAAGCCCAGTCAAAGTCAATATATTTTATTTACTGGCTTTTCGTGTTACTTTCTTGAAAGCAGTAGTGATCACATCCTATGAAAGAGTGGAGTGTGGAGTGATATGGAGGAGTAGTACCACTATCATTTCACATTTCTAGGAAGAATATAATCTTGGAGAAAGGCCAGGAAACTTTTGTTTCCTAGACAGAAAAGTATTAGATTGCTATTTTGAACTATGTTGACATAATTTATGTTTTTAAACAAAACCTCTTGCCAAAATTTATCCATTAATTTAAAAGTGTAAAACAGCACCTCTCCAATGATATCGTCTTCTAGTGAGTAACAAAAAATATCCCTTTTGGTATATTTATTTTTTTGTTGCTGAAGTAATTTCTATATGTTGTATAGCCACATAGGGAGCCCACCATTTTATTAGCAGTAATTTTTTCATTGATCTTCATGGACTTTGGTGGTGAATATTTTTCATGCTCAATTAGCCATAAACACTATAAAATAAATGTACACAGTAAAGTGCTGCCCATTTATTCTGTTTCTGTAGGTACAGAAAATATCAATTGTTTCTGCTTCTGTGAAAAGCATATGTAGAGATACGAAGTTCTACATGATTTATTAGGGTAAAATCTTCAATTGTTCTTCCAATTGACTTAAATTCTCTTTTCTGAAAGCAATGGACAATTACTGGCAAATTTCCCTTAATGAATTAAGGATGAGGAAATCCTGAAGGATGCATATAGCACCAAGGAAATATCCATTAATAAATTAGAGTACTTTTGATTACTAAAATCACTCTATATTTGTGAATGTATACTCTGACATATATATATGATATTGTTATCACAATGCTTTCCTAATACAATCAAAGATGATGCTATCAATTCAATAAAAATAAGGCTCACATAGTAAAGAATTGTCCCACACTAACATTTTATTTATATGATATGGGGGGTATTGCAGTTATGAGAACAGCTTCTAAGAAGTGTCTTCTGGGCTTTTAAACAATTTAGATGAGACAAACCAAACCTTATCAGACTCTATTAAAAATACTTTAGTGAGACTGCCTTTTATATTTAAGTTCTCATAAAGAACTCTGTGCGCATGTCTAATGTTTTATGGTGGGGAAAGCCCTAGTAGTATTCAGAATACTTAGTAGACTAGATTTAACTACAAAATGTTTGTGTCTTTTTTGGCATTAGTCAAATTGTCACTAAATAAAAAGAGTTTAATAATGCATTAATCTACTCAGGATTAATGGGTGCTTAGATGTACATCTATAAACATGTGTATGTCACCTGGACCCTTCAGGGAATAGAGACTCCGATGTGGTCAAGGATACAAAGAGCTGTTGAGGGGTAACAGTTGTTGAAAGATAAAAGATATAAAACGCAGTATGAAGGGTGGAGGATGAACCTCCAACCACAGTACAGATCTGATCATCTCTCAGCCAACTCTGTGGATTGTTCTGTAGCAAAGGCTGCTCATCAGTGGATTTCCTCGGTGGGTGAAATGGCCAAGCCCCAATACTTCCCTGCCCTCCCAATGCCTAGTTGTTGGCTATGGGTTATTTAGGAGAGCAGGGCCTC
The DNA here is from genome assembly GCA_004026665.1 of Murina feae. Lineage (NCBI taxonomy): Eukaryota > Metazoa > Chordata > Mammalia > Chiroptera > Vespertilionidae > Murina > Murina feae. Next base: position 63,926 of record PVJC01001324.1, read on the forward strand.
AGCAGATTCTGAAAATGCTAATGGTTGTTAGTTGTCAGCTGACTGTATTCCTTACAGCTGAAAGGAACACTGAGTGACATATATGGCAAGTGGCACTTCGTGGCTGCTCCAATATGTAATAAGTCTTTATAGGCATATGTGCATGAGTAAACATATACCTGTGTACAATAATTTATGATAACTCCATTTACGTCCACTGGAAAGTGAAGAAAGAGCAGACAGATGTGGTCTTGGTCACTGACCTGCCGTCTGGTGCTTTATGGTCAGTCTGGTAATCCTATGGCATCCCATCAATAAGGCTAAAATCAGTATTCATTTCAACTTGCCACTCTTCTATGTCTTCCGCTTCTGTAGCTGCTATATAGGAGGTATGCATTTCTCCATGTCACCATATCAGAGTTCACTTGGCCTACTTCTTCATTTACCATTGAAAACTACAGGTATAGGTCTTTCAATAAATCACTAATAGTTTCCCTAAACAACCAATAGTTACTGATAAACTGTCTTCCTGGCTGAAACTTTTGACCTCAAAGAAGCTATAGAATATCCTTTTGCTAGAACAAGAAATCTAAGTCCCCAGTGAGTAAAATTTTGACCATATATAAATATATGATACTAGAGGCCTGGTGCACGAAATTCATGTATGGAGGAGGGAGCTGAGGGTCCCTGAGCCCAACCTACCCCTCTCACACTCCAGGACCCCTCAGTGGATGTCCTACTGATGGCCACAGTCTGGCAGCAGAGGCTCAAAGCAGACGCCGTGTGTGTGTGTGTGTGTGTGTGTGTGTGTGTCCACTGGGGCCTGCCCCCAGCTGCACTCCAGAGGCTCGTAGCAGGTGCCCCGTGTGTGTGTGGCCCCCAGCCACATTGGATACTGTGAGCAGGCACCATGTGTGTGTGTGTGTGTGCATGTGTGTATATGTGTGTGTGTCCCTACCTGGGGGCCTGCCCCAGCCACACCATGGAGGCTTGGAGCAGGCACCCTTCTGTATTGATCTCTCAGGCTCTTGGCCTCACCTGCATGTTGTTCTCTCCCTTGAGCTGTGGCCAGGGCTGGGTGCTGCCTGCCAGCCATGCTGACCTGCTCCCAGATCACCGTGGTGACCAAGGAGCAAGCCCTGCTGCTTGCTGCCTGGGGGCTGCACATGTCTGCTTGCAACCCAGATCACGGCAGCGACCTGGAGGTAGGCCCTGCTGCTTGGCCCTGCCCACACCGTGCCTCCTTGCAACCCAGATCATGGCAGTGACCCAGAGCAAAGCCCTGCTGCTTGATCCTGACCGCACTGTGCCTGCCTGTGATTCAGATCTCGGCTGCGACTGGTAGCAGGCCCTGCTGGGGCCTCCCTGCTGGTGGTGCTTACCTGCTGGAGGACAGCTGCTCACGGGTTGCTGAGTCAATGCCTGCTGGGCTCATGTTGCCAGGGTGATGCCGCCAGCATCCTGCCCCACCGTTATGGGCACCGCCATCTTTGTTGTGGAGTGATGACTAATTTGCATACTACTCTTTTATTAGATAGGATATTTGTGCTAAACTGGGATTAAAATATGTAAAGTTTGCAATATTTCATTGAAGCTTTACAGATCCACTCCTCATTATATTCCTTATAGTGAAGTAAAACTTAAGAATGATAATCATAATGAAGAGAAATCTAACTAGCAGTTTGTGTTTTGTGCATAACTAAGACAGAAATCAAGTATCTTTCTGTCTCAGGTAGTAATAGTTAGACATTTGAGAATGGAGCGTTATGAGCTGGTAAGGTGATAATTAAATTAATTTTTCAGTGCATGATTCTGTTCATATTTTTTTATTTTAATATTCACTGAAAATTGAAAACTTGTTTTCCCTTTAGATACTTCTTGAGGAAGAACCAGAGGTTCTGATACATTTATTCAGTGCTTGGATCATAAAGGGACAGATAATGTCCTTTCCAAATTCTGTAAGGCATGAGATTTTTAAGGCTAGAGATTCACTCATTTCACCAAATTTGTAATTTAAGATATTATTAAGATATTACTGGCCTACACATCTCTCTAAGTAATCAGAATAGATTACAAAAGCACTCTTTTAACTGAGAGGACTTGTAAGATAAGGAAGTATTATATTTACTAGCTCAGAACCCTGCCCAGTACTTACATTTGTGTTTAAGTTAAAAATAAACACCCTCTGAATTACTGGGAATCAAATTTTTAATATGGGCATATGAATATTAAAGTTATTAGCATGCAACATTGTAAATATATTTCTAATATTGATAAATTGGACTTATTCCAAAAATAATACATGCTTAGAAAAAGTGCCTTTTTATTAATTATTGGAAAGTAGCTGATAGAAAATACTTAAATGTTTCATAAGGAATAACCTGATATGACATCCTAAATGCCATATTTTCCTGAATGCATATTACATAGTGTATCCAGTTATGTTTATGATTATTTTTAAATGTATAAGTACAAAGTTTTCCTGATATTTATATTTTTCAAAATTTGTTTAAAATGTAATATTAGAACATAAATCAGTGATTCAATCCAAGTTTTAATGTATAGTTAAGTAAAAAGTTCTTTGTATCTGAAAAGAATACTAATTGCATTGCAGAGTTTTCTTATTTTGAATCTGAGTTTAAAAAATTAAATTGGAAAGAAGGCTAGCTAGTATCAGAATTGTGTTTCATTTGTTGTGATGGAAGACAGTTTACTTTTAATTAATTTAAACTTAAGGAATGTTTATTGAGCATTTGTTATGTGGTGAAGAAAGAGGAGTGGTGAAAAAAGGAGACAATAATTACTATCTTTAAGTAACAAAACATGACTAAAAAGGAATGATGTGCTTTGGATGTTCTGAAGAGCTGACAGGACCTGTGCAGTCCGTGAGCCAGTTCAGAAGACTTGATTAAAAAGGCACATCTAATAGGAATCATTTGAAATCTAGCTAGGATTCTCAATGTACCAGAGAGTAGTTCATGCACCTTATAATTCAGGACATTAACATTCTTTACTCAGTCTCCATATGTTGAGAGGGATCCCCTTTTATTGACAGAGTGAAAGATGATCAAATTTTAAATAAATATGAAATCTTACATGCCGGGGTAAGATTGGATTTTATATTTAGGCTATGGTAGTCTGGTTTGTTATGTAGAATACCACCTCAATATATTATAATCTGATATTTCCAACAACAAGGATTCTTTTCCATGTTGTGACAGTCATAAAAAGATAATAAAACATGCAAGCAACTTCTTACAATAGGTAGTTATCAAATCCATCAGGTCAAGAGAAGCCTTTTCTTAATGAGAGTATATAAATAGTGTTTGTGCTAATTACCATATGAAATTAAACAAGACTTAAGCCACAGAATTGAAATAGAGTACCTATTTCATTCTGATTTTATGTGATTATGAGACAACATTGTTAAGGCAATTAGGTATCTGCTGTTGTCAAAACAGAATTTAGTATAAAAGGCAAGGAACATTATGCTTTTGTCCTGAAGTTAACATGAATGATAATTATGCTTAAAGATTCTCCGCACAAAGAGAGAAAGAGGAAGGAGGAGGATAAGATGGTAGAGAAGAAAGAGAATGGAGTAAAGAAAGGAAGGAAGGAGTGGAGAGAGAAAGGAAGTAATGAAAAATGTCTAGTCTGTTTTATACCATTTATTTGGTGAATTTCACAGTTCCCCCTTCCACTTAACTTTTCCTTCTATTTAATCTCTCCCACACCAGCCTCCTCTACCTCCCTTTCTTTAAACCATTGATTATGGCATCAGACCCCTGTCATGTTCTTTCTTCTTAGTACTGAACGTGGCATGTAACCTCTGACAAGGTTAAATCAGAAGAAATACTGAAATAAAGCTTCCTTTGACCTAATCCTAGGACTTTGTTTTCTTACAGTTTGTATATTTTGTGTTTTGACCATCCCCTGACCCTTTTTTCCATTTATAATTTTTAAAGATTTTTAATATTTTGGGTTCATATTCATACCACATTTTCCTGGAACTTCTATAATTTAAAATTTGGTTACTTTGTTGCATCGAGTAAAGAAATCGAGAAGAGTAGAAGATACTATTTTTAGTCCCTCTCAGGTTACATTATGACAAGTATTAGTTGTTTTAAATTTTTATTTTTAATTATAGTTGACATACAATATTATCATAGTCTCAGAAGTACACATGTCAATTTAACATTTATATACCTTAGAAAACAATCACCTGAATAAGTCTAGTAACCATTTGTCACTGTGCATAATTATAATATTATGGATTATATTTCCTATCCCAATGACATGATTGGTGAAATTCAATGGCTAAATTAAATATATGGCACTTATTAGCTGTATTATGCCAAATCGGAAGTTCATTTATATACCTCTGAACAGACTTGAATAAAATGAGGCCAGCATTTATTCTTAGATAATTTTATAAGACAAATATGTTCTGATAAGTGATTATTACCACTAACTGTGGTAATAACAAGTACTGATTTAACACCCTGTTTTCTATCATAGCCCTCACCCAGTTTTAGAATACATATTATGAAAATTTTTGGAGTTCAACTAACTTACTCCTTTTATTGAGGAAAGACACACAAATATATAAGGTCAATCATTATGGGGACACATATTTGTAAATTGATGATAGAGGAATTAACTATAATGTATTTCTAGGTTCTCCAAATAACATTGTAGCTATTGTTAGAGACAAAAAATCAATAAAGAATAAAATAAAAATTGGCCCTAGCCAGTTTGTCTCAGTGGTTAGAGCATTGGCCCTCCAACTGAAGGGTTGGGGGTTCTATTCTGGTCAAAGGCACGTGTATCGATTGAAGGCTTGATCCCCGCCCTGTGTGTGTGTCTCTCTCTGTCTCTGTCTCTCTCCCTCCCTTCCACTCTCTTTAAAAATCAACGGAAAAAAATATCCTCTGGTCAAGATTAAAAAGAAAATTCTTTCTCAAAGGATATTTAAAACTTGCCAGGCAGAATCTGAGCAAATGTCTCAGAAGTGTCCAGTGGGCTTACTGTTTCTAAGATGGACATACTGTCTGTTTCACACACAGACTCCTACCCAGCCACCCAAGTAACTTGATGGAACATGGACTTTAATAATCTGTTTCTAAGCAGTGAAGAACTTCCCTCAGGCCTTCAGATATTCATAATTCTCCTTTGTTCTTAATTTGCAATATGTCAAATCTGATGGGATTTTTGTCTGATGTATTCCCTGGATAATTATGTACTAAAATAAAAAAAAATCTTTTTAAAATTAGCCAAGTTTATTTAAATAGAAACTAGAGTGTTATGGAAAAAAATAATAAAACATTTGGGCCTCAGAATTTTCCAGATATTTTTTTTTCCAAACCATTATCTTATTGCCTTCCAAAAGAATCCACTAGACAAAAATTTGACAATATATGTTTGATGATTTAAAGTAAATTTCTACCTTTGTTTTGCATCACCTAGCTCCCATTCATTCTTCTTATTTCTGTATGTGTCCCCTTTTATTTTTAGTACCAGTTATCTAGCTATTCATATGTATGTTTGGGTGAGAATACCTTTATTTGTGGTTTCACATCAATTAAGTCAGCAGTGCATGTTTGTTGTACTCCCCAGTAAAATATTTAAAAGAAAACACAGAGGTGGTTTTCATAGTCTATAAAATGATCAAATAAAAATCTCAGTATTAGTTAAAACCAATATCAGAAGCATATTCCAAACCAAATTACAACATTCTTTATACTTAATCTCTGAATTGAATTCTCTTAGATATTTCATTTTGTGTGTTAATTTTCCTTTTAAAGGGTTATTTGAGGAAGATAATTTTCTAAAATGTCCTTGTAACTTCAGTCACTTTGGACTAAATTAAATTGTGTAGACAAAAGATTAATTTATATTAAAATAATTAATTATATTAATTTATACATTAATTAATGTATGTTTCATCAATATACAGAAACACTTATGGTTTAAACATTCTGGGCAAAATGACATTCATAAATTTTCCTAAGAGTTCCTGATATAGATTGTTTTTCAGTATCATCATCAAACATATTTACATTGAATGAAATCTATTCTCTTTCAAGTTGAGCCCATCATGGGAGCTGTTCATGAAGCCCACTGCTGGTGTGTCAGCAGGTATGTTCTTCAAGTCTCCCGGGACAACTTCAATTTCATATTTTCACTCAATAATGTTAGCGTTTCATGTGCTTTGGGATCAAAGGGATTTTATTGTGTAAGTTTTTACTGTGGGATCATCATAGCACTTTGATTAGTTTTCATTATCCTATCCTGAAATAGTTGTTGAAAAATAAACCTATACTGGTAAAATAGGTGTTGATGTTTTAATTATGCTTAAAGTAAGAATATCAGCAAAGTTGGCATCACTTTTATTTTCATTTTTGATAATTTATGGTGAGCAAGCTTAACTGTTTAAACACCTCATTTTAATTTTGAAAGTTTATTTAACACATAACTTTCTTGACTGGCAATAAATGAGACATTGGTTATAGTTAATGATGCCTATTATTTGGGTGTCACCGCAGACCACAAAGGGTAGTACATACTGCCACATCCAATATGATAGATTTTATAAAACTGCGTTGCATTAAGATGAGCCCTTTTGTACCACCTTGCAAGGTTGCTATAGTTACAGAGCATTGCTTTTTGGGAATTTCACTTTTCTTAGTAATATTAAATACTGAATCTAAAGTCTCATTTTATATTGTTTTTAAATCTCCTCTTTGAAAACAATCTCCTTTATAAAGATTTTGAATTGTTTCTACGATCTTTTTCCTTTTCCACAACCAAATTATTTTGAATAAACAGAAAGAAAACATTGAGTATATGTTTATCTTCCAGACACTGAATATTACACAGAATTTTTGCTCCCCCCACCAATTGCTGTTCTTCACTTTGTAGGGAAAAAAAAACCACACACTAGTATTATATTTTTAAAGAAGCAATGTTCTCAGCTGGTAAACTACATTTAATAAGTGCTATTAAAACACCTGGGTTTCTAGCTATTATTCTAACTTAAGGCAGGATGACATGTTCCTGTTTGAAACTGTCATAGAGTTTTCAGTTTTCATGAACTGTTGCTTCATTAAAAAATAATTTGGGCCTGGGCAGCTCCTGTTCACTTCCCACAAGGCAACTGTGTTCGATAGTGGGACTCCAGGCCTGAGTGCACGTTCTCCAGCAAGAAGCCCGTCTACTTTCCAGTCTTGAAACATGAGGAAACAGGAAAGTTGCTCCCCACATGAAAGCTATTTGTAATTATTTGAGGGAGAAGAATAAACATTTGTCTTTTCAGGTTACTAACCAAATGGTTCTAATAACTGTATCAGAATAGTTGTCTACTCTACATAGTGTAATAGCCTCACTGTGTTATCTCCAACACAGTAAACTTCTTTGTCGTAGAATTATGTTTACATTATCTTCATATTTTTTCATTAAGTCTGGTCAGGTCCTTAGGTCCCTTATATTTAAAATGTATTCAAAAAAATATAAGTAAATAATGAAAAATCAATGCACTAAGAGGCTCAGTGGATAGAGCATTGGACCAAAGGATCTAGGGTTCGATTCCATGCAAGGGTACTACTTTGGTTGCAGGCTCCTCCCTGGCCCAGGCCTTGGTCAGGGCATATGCAGGAGGCAACCGATCGATGTGTTTCTCTCACATCAGTATTTCTCTCTGTCTTTCCTTCTCCCACTCTCTCTAAAAATCAATGGAAAAATATCCTCGAGTGAGGGAAAAAAAGATTGTTATCAGCTAGTATATTTTGAGTGAAATACTTTATATGCATTATCTCATCAAAGTATTTAATCCTTATTTTATGGAGTAGATTCTATGCTATATGTATGTGCATTTCACAAATGAGGAATCTGAGTCTAAGAAGTAAAATAATTTGTTCAGAATCAAAATTATTACATTTAAGTATTTAAAATAATTATTGGACTAGATTGACTAAACAAGACTTTGACCTGTTACCTCATAAAGAGTAGAATAAAATAGTCTATGTCAAATAATAATTATGATAACAAATGTGATCAAGAAACAGTAAAATACGGGAGTGGCATCAGTAAAATGGTGGACATTAGCTTCAAGCTCTCTTCTCCTATAAAATGTCAAAACACAATAAACTGACAACCTAATTTTAAAGAATTATGGAAATGTTAAAGATTTATAGCAACCAAGTGACTGCTAAGTTATGAATACAAATGTGGTCAGCATAAGAACATCAATCAATATAATGCACATTGATAAAACAAAGGGGGGAACTAGAAAAAGTTGAACTTCAACGTAAGAAAAGGTATTTATGGAAAAAATAGACAGCTAACATTACATTCAGTGATGAAGCTAAAAATGTTCCACTTACACTCAGAACAGACAGGATTTCTGGTTTCAGCACTGGTATATATTTTGCACCAAAAGTTCTAACTAAAGAAAATTGAGAGTGAAAAGATAAAAATACATACAAACTAGAAAGAAGAAGTAAAATTGTGTCTATTCACAGTAAAACATTGTAGAAAGAAATGTAGTGTAATAAAAGAGTAATATGCAAATTAACCACCATTCCGAGACACCTAAGCCACGCCCACCAGCCAAGCCATGCCACCAACGAATCAGAGCAGCTGTATGCAAATTAACTGAGCCAAGATGGAGGTCGGCAGCCACGGAGCTAGAGCAAATAGGAGGCTTCCGTTGCACCAGCAATGGAGGAAACTGCCTGCCTAGGCTGGCTGGGCCTCTACTCACGGCAACAATATTTCAATTATAGAAGCCATGGAGCTGAAGCAAACAGGAGGCTTCATTACCTGCCTAAGCTTCTGCTCAAGGTAACAAATTTTCAATTATAGAAGATAAATAAACTCCAGAAATCTGATTCCAGCCAGCCTTGCTGGGACCTTGGGTCAATGAGAGCTGTGGGCAGCCTGAAAATGGCCCTCAGCTCCTCACCAAGGCTGGCCAAGCACCCCAGTAGGGACCCGAACCCTGAAGGGGTTGTGGGCAGCCTTAAAATGGCCCTCAGCCCCTCACCCAGGCTGGCCACATTCCCAAATGGTGAGGGTCCCCAGTGGGGGACTTGGCCAACCTGAAAACAGCCATCAGCCCCTCACCCAGTCTGGCCAGGCATGCTAGCAGTTGGATATCTCCCGAGGGGTCCCAGACTGTGAGAGGGCACAGGCCAGGCTGAGCGACCCCCCCCCAAGTGCACAAAATTTTGTGCACTGGGCCCCTAGTTAAAAAAAATAAATGGAAAGATATCTGAATTCTTGGGTAGAAAGATTTAGAGATTTCATGGAATTCCTATCATAATTCTAATGCCTCCCCACCCCCCATTTGTGACAGAAATGGAAAGTCTTATTCTCTAATTCTGTGGAATTGCAAGGAACCCCAAACAACCATAAGAAGAGAAGAACATAGTTAGAGAACTCACATTTTCCAATTTCAGATCTTACTACAAAGCTAATAATTAAAACAATATGGTGTTGGCGTAAGGCTATACCTTTAGACTCATGGGTTAGAATTAAAATCCCATACATCTCTGGTCAATTGGTTTTTTTGACAAGGGTGACAAGATTATACAGTGGGAATAAAACACAACAGTTTCTTCAACAAATGGTACAGAGATTACTGGATTCCCATGTGCCACTATTTAGCACTGCATACAAATATATACAAAAATTCAAAATAAATGAATGGAGTAAATATAAGAGCTAAAACCATAAAACAGAAGAAAACATAGAGGTTAATTTCTATGACCTTGAGTTTGGCAACAGATTCTTATGTGTAACACCAAAAGCCTGAGTAAAAATAGGTAAATTAGACTTAATTAATACTAAAACTTTTGTGCATCAAAGGACCTTATGGAGAATGTGATAAGTGCTGGGGAATGGACAAAATGGGGTGCAGATGATTAAAAGGTACAAATTTTCAGTTATAAGTTTTGGGGATCTAATATATATTGTGGTGACTATAATTATCAGTGGTGTATTGTATATTTAAAAGTTGTTAATGGAGTAAATCTTAAACTTATACATAAAAATTTACTGTAACTTGATGGATCTTAATTAAACTTGTGATAATTTTATAACTGCATATATAAAGCCATGTTTTATACCAAATATGTTATAGATCATCTATATTTCAATTAAAAGAGAAAAAGAAAAGAAAAATGACAAACCACAAAAAGATAAAAAATATTTGCAAATCATATATATGATTTTAATATCCAGAATACATAAACTTCTAAAACACAACAACAAAATTAAAATTCATAGTCATGAGTTGTTAACTGTTCAAATTTATGTTACTAGTTACTAGAACTTATTAAATATTTCTTACATTGATGTTTACTGTATTGCAACACAGAAGCCCATTTACAAGGATTCATTTTCAATGGCATGGTATCTTGCATCAGGTAAACTGTGAAAACCAGTGTACATTGCATATTCACCAATGCCAGTAGAAGTCTAAGAAATCAAATCTTAACTAATAAAAGTGTAATATTGAAATTAACCATTTCTCCGAGATGGGGTAAGCCATGCCCACCAGCCAATCAGAGCGGCTGTATGCAAATTAGCCCAGCCAACATGGAGGCCGCCACTCACGGACCTAAGTAAACGGCAACTTCCATGGCGGCAGGAGTGAAAGTGAAACTGCGCCCGCTCCGCTTAAACTGGCTCTAGCAAAACACAAGTTTGCAAGAAAATAATCATAGAATCCTCAGGAGCTGAAGGAAACAGCAGGCCTGGCCTCACCACTGAGTAACATTGTCTCATTATAGACACCACGAGGTGAAGCAGAGAGGAGGCTTCGTTAGAAGACCGGCTTAAAGGAACAGTGTATCAATTATAGAAGATAAACAAACCCCAGAAACCTGTGTCCAGCCAGCCTTGCTGGGACATTGGGTCAATGGGAGCTGTGGGCAGCCTTAAAGCCTGAAAGCTCCAATCAGCCCGTCACCCACGCTGGTCACAGCCCACTGGGGTGAGGGACGTTCCTGGGGGGCTTAGCCAGCCTGGAGACAGCCATCAGCCCGTCACCCAGCCTGGTCAGGCATGCCA